>CAJQZM010016486.1:0-22541 GCA_907164665.1 Colias nastes | reverse complement strand
GGGACATAGGGACAGGGAAAGCGACTTTGTTTTATACTATGTAGTGAAGTGCAATCTATCCAATATTTTCATCGACGCCGCTTGAATTTTAATGAGTTTTATGGTACTGCTGAAAATTGATGTAATTTGAAACGCAAATAACTGTTCAGGTTTTTGACTTGATATTTTTTTTTTCATATAAATGTTATAGATGTGAATATGAATAGTTTTATTAAAAACAAATTTTATTAAAATTTAAAAAAAATATAAATGCAATGATATTTCCTTGTGTGCTGAGGGCCCGAGACTTCGTTTATGTAAAATAAGAACTTTGTAGACAATCATAATTATTTCCAAAATAAGTAGTTTAGATTATTAGTGTTTCAGTAGTAGAGATTACAAGCAGACATGTTCAATTAAATTCTTTATTTACGCATTTAATAAGAAGATTTATTGACCCAACTAACATGTACTTTACTGTTATTTCAATAAACAATACCGCACCAATTGGAGACATCTGATATACATTCATATAGAGAAACATTATCTTTTTCGGCTTTTATCTTTAGCCTTCAAAACATGTCCTACAAGGCCCACAAAAACCATTACATAATTGTTCTCTATTGAAAGAATCTTATAAAAATAGAAACACGACAATGTTTAATCTCATGTTATTTGATGTCTTGGCTGAAGTCTTTTTGATGTTGATAAAAGGAATAAAAGGATCTTTGCTTTATAGAAATTTCATTGAATTAGTAACAATCGATGTTTTCATTACAAACATGATAAGTCTCTATTATCTAATTATAATAAAAGCCTCAATAACGTGTTTATTTTTAATCGTATCAAATGTCGACTTAATAATCCTGCTAACGATTTATTTTCATCAAAGTCGAGGTCTAATCAAATCTGATTCTAAGGTACTTTTTCAATGAGCTTAAATAAAGCATTAAAATTAAATAAATCAGCGCAAACGTTTTCAAGTAATGTGATTACGATCACTTCAATGAATTATTTAAATAGGCAGCTTAAAGCTTCTTTAGGTTGTATGAAAATAGGGAAGGATTCAATATAAGTTTTGCCACGATATAAAGTTATGACTTTGTTTCGATATATTGTACGACAACGCTATTTGCACAGCTATATTAAATTTTCGAGCGCTCAACATCCTCGGAGAGAAGTGATATGCTTATTAAATCTAAGATAAATATGAAACCGCGGTCGTTGCAGGCTTTTTGAGAGGTTTATGCGTTTGTACAATATGACAAAAGGCGTATGAACATGCTATTGTTTTCTTATTCAAATGAGGGTAGACGATAATTCATTGAAATTTTGAACCGATTTATACAGGGTGTAATCGTTAAGTGTGCACAGGCGATTATTCCGTAACTATTGCAGATATCAAAAAACTTTAAACTGATATCGAAAGTACTTAACCTAATGAGTAAAATGGCCATAATAAATTTTTCAAAATAAAACGAGAAACATCCAAAAATGTTACATTAAACGCTCCCATACATTTTATTTCCCATACATTTTGTATTCATAGCAGATTTTCGAAGTGACGTGCTCATTGTGCAATACAATGAGGAGCTCTATTTACAGTTTCGAAATGAACTTCCCTTCAAATTTGCGAAGTAATTTAAGCAGAAAACCAAAAAAGAAAGAAAAAGCTAAAATCTTTCATATTAAATGTACATGGGATAGTCATATCTCATACTAAATGTATGGGAGGGTTTCAAGTTAATTTTTTAGATATTTCTCGTTTTATTTTTAAAAATTTATTATGTCCATTTTACTCATTAGGTTAAGTACTTTCGATATCAGTTTAAAGTTTTTTGATATCTGTAATAGTTTCGGAATAATCGCCTGTGCACACTTAACGATTACACCCTGTATAATAATAATCGTATTTTATAACGTGCGATTTAAATAGTAAAGTAATATATTTTGAAAGATACAAAAATCGCTTTTAGTAATATTTTAAGCTGATAAGGAGCTGAAGATAGAAGAATAAATTTGTAGTTTTGGGCCAGCAATTACAATAGTAGGTATACCAAAGTTACAAACGAATTAATTATCATTTTAATTTCAATGAATATTTACGAATACAAACTGAAGAAATGCATTTTCCTATTTCCATAGTCGTTCAAACTTTGCATTTTATATATTTCATTGATTTATTTTTAACATTGAATCGTTATTGACACAATTAAGTCGATCTAAGTAATCCCCAACAATAGATGAGAAAGTTTATACAAAGGTTAAAACGAAATCAAATCATTCTTTTTCATTTAGTGACTAAGTTAAATTTTAAATCTTACAATATTAGCACTCGGTGGTTACGCAGCATCGTGTCGCTTTATAAGACAGCAATTAAACGGGATCAAAGTCTCAAAAATATTGTAGAAGTTTCGAGATCCTTCTCTCGAAGATTGTGTAAGATGCCAGTGTGGCACTAAGTTCCCGTTGCCGTTTTGCTCGTAAAGGATCGTAACTGCTGCTGTGAATAGATAATAAGGGTTTTATTAAAATTCCTGGCCCTTGTTTCGCGATTCGCAGGGCTGCTTTGCGCATCCTTTGTTCAGAGACACGCACAGAGCAGACTTCGTGACGTCATGTGTTGCCTTCAATGAATTTATCTCCTTAGCTTTTTTTAGAACGTGATGCTATTTTTTGCGACTGTTGGAAATGTATTTAGGGGAGATACGCGTGGGAAATAGATGTAGGTTCAATATATTATTCAACCCTAATAACGAGAGAATCATGTTTACGTGGCTATATTGTTAATTATTGATAGTACAATTTGGAAACTACCGACCAATATACCTACCTATAGCATAGCATAAATCTACTGTACGAAATGTTGAAGAAAAATAAGCCTTATTACTTTTAATAACTTCTATCTTTTCTTTTTTACGTAAAATATTTAATGAAATATCATAATAGGAGATTTAAATGAAGCGACGTAAAAAAATATTATCATGCAAATTACAATGAAAATTGTGGTTATCAGAACTGACAGTGAATAATTATAAAATTGGCATTTACTTAATTAACTCTTTATTGTGGAATTAAATGGAGTGAAGAAAAATTTAATTATTCAGCAGGTCATTAATCCTGTGATCCAAGCGGGGTCTGACGGCTGAGATTGAAGTGCCATGGATTTCAGTTTTATCTTTAATATAAATTAATTTCAGGAAAATTGCTTAACAAACTTATGCCCGTAATGGCAATTATCAAAACTGGTGTGATTTATCGAGGATTACGGAGAATCGTTGGGCGAAATTTCAATGGGGAATAATCTTATCTCAGTCGTAATTTCAAGTGTCTTTGATAGAGATTGATTTGGTTCTGTTATCTGTATATTATACATATATAAATGTATAGAGAACATTAATTATATACTAATAAAGTACCTATTACTAAATTTAAACAGGAATATGATACTCCAACATTTTATTTATAAATCATGAAAATAAAATTCGTAGATCCTAAATTACATTTTGATGTAGGTATTCGTAAAAATAATTGAAATTCCATTAATTGTATACATGTTTATTCTTTTAATGAAAACATCGACGTTGTTTACGTTGTATTTGCTACTTTAACTTGAATCAAACAGAATATATTAAATTGATTTGCTTTTAATTAAATTGTGTATCGAATTTGATTGATAGGTCATAGGTACTTTACATATCAGTGTAATAGTAAATAACACAAATGAACGAATATGACCTGTGAGTGAAATTATCTTTAATAATAATTTTCGTAAATTAGGTGAACCGAACGAGCATTACTTTCAAGTGTAGTGATACCTTTACGTATTTTTAATACCTCAATATCTACTGTATAATACAAAACAAAAAAAGTACAACGCTGTCGCCTTCAGTTAAATGACTGAGAATAGAGTTTTACATTTGTACCCGGAATGTAAAGATATTGACAATTTGCGCCGATCCGCACCAAAACGATGTTTCTAAAAAAATAACCGGCTTTAATAAATCCGCTGTATACGAAACAACAAAATTCAATTTTCTGGTTAAATGAATCACTTGCACCAAAGTGCAACTCGTATGCGGTTGGAGCGTTCATTTTTTGTGTTTTCGGTCGTGTTTGACATATAAGTTACCAATGAATTTTTTGGCATAGCTTGCCTTTATAAACTTTATAGGAACAAAGCAAATCACAAAGCTCTATTGTATTTCCCATATTTTGAAACAGGCCTCAACAAATTTAAATTTTGTAAATATTGTTCCTCCCGAAGACTCTCCTCAATGTTTCACTTTCAATATTGTTTTCGTTCTTAACTTATTGAAGTATCTCTTTAATGGATATGCAAATTTAACCTAATAAGGAAAACACCCTAATAGGGATATTATCTCAATCGGCCAAAAAATGTTCGTAAACAACATTTACATGTTATACAACTTGTTTATCTTTTGCTCGCCGCATTTGTATAATTTCTTTCGTATCTTATGAATACCTTCGTTATTCATTCAGTAATTAGCATTTCTGCATTACCATACTTGGCCGTTATTCTCCCATTTCCCTACTGTTATAATTCCACGTCGGATACTTTATTACTTCATCTAAGTGAATAACGTTCATTGGAGTTTATTCCGCTAAAAATTGAACTGTAACAACCGTCCAAAACTTTTAATTGCGCTTAGAGTTTAAGTATTAAGGGCTGATATTGATACTTGTTTTACATTTTGGTTAATAAAAGTATTCTTATATACCAAGCAATTAAATTAGATTCAATAAAGGTCGAGCATAAAAGTTCACAACATCACAGTCCCCATTATCAGCTTATCTGGAAACGGTACACAGATTCGCTAGATTTTTCACACGTATTTTCAGAGAAATATGATTTTACATTTCGGAATGATGTTTTCAAAAATTCTATGTTGCATGATGAATGCACGGACGAATTTAATATCCAGTATTCACTCAAATTACAATGTTTCAGAGTTTGTGCGGAGAGTAATTAAATAGATACGAAATCTAAAGCAGCTAAACTATGTGGAATAAAACGCAAGTCGTGGCGTTGTTATATTGAAAATCTCTAAGTTTCAAATTAATCGAGTAATGTGCGGTGGACAACAAGGGTGTACTAGTTTAACTTGTTCTCTGACGGTTCAACTTCCTTCATTTATTGGTAGTCTGCGTTTATCTGATGTGACAACATTAATTATGCGTCGAATTATAATATACTTAAATTATGTTGCGGCACCTTGCGAAGTTAGTATGAATTCACACTAACTTCGACGTTCCGACGAAAATTGTTTAGTTATTTTTTATGAACGTAGTTGTTTGTTTGAAATAATTATAAAAATTTGTCACCAAAAAATAATATTGCTATAATTGTTTTTTTGACAAAAACTTGTTCCATACGGCATAGAGATGTTTCTTCTTTATGTGGAATTTAAACGTATTAATTTCCACATATAAAGAAGTGTAGCAAAATATCATGTAAGCTCTGAATTGAGAAGAAGCAACGTTGTTTTTTTTTTCAAATTTAAACAATTCATGAATTATAAATGATTAGATTATTTTACATACACGTCAAAACTGTTGCCGTTATTAATCTCCATAAATACATATGTAATATTATAATGAGAATTTTGTTTCAATGGAAAACAAATCACCGATATAATAGAGCCACCATTACATAAAACATCTTATAGGTGCGAAACGTTAGGAAAATAATACAATAAATAAATCGCTTTTAAAATCCGTTAAAATGTTTAATTTCTAAATATTATACCATATTGAACATATAAACAATATAATATCATATTGAATTCTCATTAAATACTACAAAACATAGACATAAAAAATTTTTTCTCGCGATGAAAAAAAGTGTGACATTGAGGTTTTTCATTATTTTTTCTAATATTTCTCAGAGCTAGAGTAATACGTCGAGACATTTTGGGTCACCGATACAAAAGCGTAGCTTGTTATGTCTGTTTTAGATATTACTGTGGCACTACATGAGTTTTTTGTAGTTTTTCATTTCAGTGTCAGATATTACAAAGTAATTCTAAATATATATTAACTCCCTTAACTCCTCATCGCGATCGCATCGAAGAAAATGATGCAAAGGTACAAATTACACTTATCATATTATTATTATAACCATTTATTTTTTATTTTGTTGACAATGCTTTCAACTAATTGTTTTGATGTTTACGAGTAAAGGTTTATAATAATCTCACGGATTTTCTTGTTTTTGTTGTTTGTCATACTTTTCATTTAAACACTTCTTAACGAAATAATAACTTATACTTTGCAAAACAAATATTTAATCAGACTTAAAACAAACGAGTGCCAACAAAGCGAACAACTTTATAACGTAATTCCGACAAAAATTCATTGCGCCCTTTGATTTTATGCCCGCTGTGTAAATGTGATACTTTCGTTTTACAACGCATCATCAAAGTTATATAAGCATCAACAGGGTTTTAGGTAAATGTTGGAACAAATAACTTTGTTGTGGAGGATAAACGGCCGGGGAAACTTGCAGGTCCCCCGGGCCACTTAAAACTTATGTGGCTTCGTTAACCATAGTTACAATATTCGACTGACACTACCACGACGCGACGACCCTCCAAATATGATTGTTCAAATGTCTTCGCTTTAGATTTATTCGGGATTGTAAATCACAGAGATCATCCGAACGAAAGTAATACATCAAAGTTTAAATTGAAATTGTTGTGGTGTTTTCGTCCTCTGTATTTGAACTTGTTAATAGAAATTGGTTGCATTTAATGTCTTTCTTGAGATTTAGTCCTAAAATATTCCGAGCTATGTTTAATATAATTCTATTCATTCATCTTTATGCTTATTTAAATTCTGAGGTTTCGATAGCTACTAGTTACCGTTATACATTTAATATTTATCAAATCTAGAGAATTCTTGGCAAACGGCCTTAATAAATTATTCTGTAACAAGTAGTGGTCTTATTCACGGTTAACTGGACATTGTGATGGATTTTATTATTCATTAAAATGAAGCTTATTAATATGATTTTTTAAGGCTGTAACTCTTTAAATAATCTATCATATTATAATTTCTATATAGGTACATATCTCGTTTATCCAATCAACAATTTTCAAGCAAATTTATGGTGGCTAATGGTTATAACTGCAACAGCATATATCAGGAAATTTTTATAATTCCATCGTGCATCCTGAAATATTTTCAAATAACTTTACACGAGTCTGAATTTGCTTCAATTCGAATATCTAAAATCGTTTTCGATATCTGTAATACTTTAGTTTATGGAAAATGATACGAATGTCGAATATTCGAGAAGCATGATCGTCGAGCTGTCTACTGTAGCGTTACGAGTAAACATGGCGTGCAATCTTCATTTCAGCGTTTGGATGTCCGCGTCGGTTCAATCGGAATAAACTTTGATAGTTACGCCGGGTATAACTTGGAAGATAAACTACATCATAAAACGTCCCTGCGTTGTAAAAATGCATTAAACATACGAAATGTTTGCGCGAATATATCAAGTCGGAATGGCATGTTAGTGCGCTATGTATGTTGGTACTAAGTGCTCAATACTTCGGGATAGCTTCGAATTTTATATGCTTTATAATCTGTGCTTGATGACAGTATACAGAAAGAAGCTAACATGATCTGTAGAATTCTAATTCTAAATTCTTGTTCGTTGATATTTTGGGTGTAAAGACTCAATGCGAGTATTCGTTTACACATGAAAAATTGGGAATTGTTAACTGTTATAGCTGTAAGTATAACTATTTGTTTGTTTGGTTCAAACCCATTTCAATCAATAAATGCCAGAAGGTTATAAACAATATTTACATTCAGTCTGGTCTTCTAATGTTAAATTAAATTTGGCTTACTTCTAAGCACTCAAATTATGACAAAATAAAATGGAGTCTAAAAATATATCAACAAGTTAATGTCGCAATAGTAACGAGCTTGAATAGAGCGGCTTAACATAGTGGCTAATTAGTTTAGTTGAGAGGACACGAGTTACAATTTAGACAAATTATTTAGACTTGCTAAATTAAATTAATGACTACATTTATTGCAGCATAACGAGCGGAATTAGTACCGTGTTTATATTGCTTCAAACACATTTGCTAAATTATAACTGTAGGAGATTGTTTTTACTACAAACTTTTGATCGCTAAATTGGTTTAATATTAACCTATATCTGTTCTATTTACGATAACGATAACGAGCTATTTTTATATTTAACTAATTCTGAATATTTATATTTCAATTAACAATGCGCTATGAACGACTCACATTAGATACCTTGAACTTATTACGTAAGTGAACTTTGTTCTACTGCGTCTCTAAATCTAGTGTATTATTCGGTCGTGTCAATACACGGTGATATCTCACTACCACAATGCATTGACTAATAAATTAATTGTTCTCGTACATGGAGTTTGGAAGCATTTAAAGCTTCCGAACTCGTTCACCGTTCGAAATGCAACGGAGTCGGAGTACATAATGACACAGCTTAACTAACTTTTGTAAATTACCTCCGTGTACCCGGCGAGTTAGAACAAAGTTTATATTTCTAACTGTCGGCACAAGTGGCCTCATAAAGCAGCGATAACTAGTCTAAAAAATCAACGCGGCGCTTCTCCGCACAGGAGTCGCACTTAACCCTATTTCCTTGAGGGCGGGCGCATGAATTTATGATGGTAATGATGAAATGTAAGCTTCGCTATGGAATGAACGCTCCGCCGAGTCTACAATAATTTTATTCGAATATATAACGTAGCTCGCTGAAATATGAAAACTGTTATTGAATAATGGAAAACTGAACGTATTCAGTGCTCTTGATATTAGTATGTGGTATTTGTTTATTACAATGGATTACGGAGTTCTACTTCGTAATGTTATTGGCTACATTGTAATGTAGGTCGTGATTCAGGCTTCATGCTGTGGAAATATGTAGGATAATAGTGATAAATATGAAACAGATTTCGGAAATGATTTATGGAAAAATAGTGCTTGTCATTATATGATTATATAAATCGAGAGTAGAAATTACACTAAAATCAAACATGAATTGTTAATTATTTTTACCACATTATTGAAGGGGACAGAAACTTAGATATTCTTTTTCATAGACATGATTTATAAGTGTGTAAATACATTTTTAACTTAGTAACATACAATTTTAGAAAATAAGAAAATAAAAGTCGTAACTTCACAAACTTCGCGAATTACTTCCGTCCAACAAAATATTTAACGAATTGTTGTAACGTATAAAATTATGCGAACTTAACAATTATGTCATTAGACCTTTGAAAGTTAATCAGCTCAGAGTTTCCGATTCAATTAAGGTAAAGAGATTCGCTAAACACGTTTTGCTAGAGTGTCAATTTTTATTCCTAAAGGTAAAATGTTAATCATATTAAAATGTATTCAGCAGTCAGTCGAAATACAAACGCTTTAAAGGAGTTGGATGTATTGAAATGTTTTGACAGCTCTAGAAATGCATTTGAAAACGCTCTAAAATAGATTGTGGATGAATTCTGCGACTTCGTCATCGAATATCTGCGCACTTTTAATGTAGGTACGTAAAAATATGAGTGTTTTTTTACCTTTACTTCATTATAGTGCAGTCTGATCCTTACAGAACTTCTAATATTACGAATAAGACAAAGCGAAATTATTTCATGAAACAGATGTCAATACGGTTCTGTCGAAGTAGGTAAATCTTAAAGGTATATTTTAAGCTGTTGTTACTTACCAACAGCAACTTAAACTCCATATTTTAACTACAGGTTTTGGGATTATTGGAGCACTTACAAGTGTTTCTAATCAGATCTTCTATGTTGCTCATGATTTCAACATGCACGTGGAAGTCTATACTAATAGATAGGTACATCCTATCCTATCCTTCCTACTAATATTATAAATGAGAAAGTTTGTGGGGATGTGTGTGTGTTTGTTAATCTTTCACGTAAATACTACTGAACAGATTACAATGAAATTAAGCACACATATAGAGGGTAACTTGGATTAACACATAGGATAGGTTTTATCCCGGAAATCCCACGGGAACGGGAACTATGCGGGTTTTTCTTTGAAAACGCGGGCGAAGCCGCAGGCGGAAAGCTAGAAATTTTATAAATAGGAATTTTTTGTTTTGTGTTTGTTATGACTAAAATTGTAAAGCATTGACCAATTTTATATTTTTTTCTATCCTGTGTCATGAGACAATCGGGAATGACTGACTAATTGTAAAATAATATGATCAACAAAATAATATGACAAACACTTTTAAGTTCAGTTAAAAATAATTAATTAAATATCGCGACTATGGGCTACTCCGCAATTTCAACAATTAACGAAGTCTACAATTAACTCTAATATATCGTGCTTTTATCAGCGTACTAAAGCGTAATGCGATTAAAAGAAGCATTGAAAACAGACACACTCGTCTTAATATCCACAGCTCTTTTGTATGTTCGTCCTTAATGTTGTCATTAAACTTAATGACTACGTAAAGAACGTTCGGATGGAGAGACCGGTAAGTGTTATATTCTTGTGGTTCAAGTTGTTTAACTTTTCAAAATGTTTTATGAGAACGTATATTTTTAGTGGGGTTAACAATGTCTCGACTCCGCGACGGTTTTTTTCGGTTTGATGTTTTTAAGTAAATTTCAAAAGTGCTTCTAGAAGAAGTCTAATTGAATAAATAAATGTTTGAGTTTGAGTTTGAGTTTGAATTTGAATTTGAACTTAAGACTAGGTAGGTACTATACTTTACTAAGGCCATAGGTACTTAATATTTAAGATATAATATTGCGTTGCAAACAGAAATCGGTCTGACGATAAAAAATACTAAAAATAGAGAAAAGCCCAGGTTCGGACAACATTACAAATGAGGCACTAAAATTAGCACATACAGCTCTAACAACACCCTTGACTAAACTTTTTAATCTTATTCTAAACAAATCGGAAACACCAAAGCAATGGTCCGAATCTAACATAATACTTCTCTATAAAAAAGGGGACCCAAAGGATATAGGCAACTACAGACCAATAAGTCTACTACCTTGCCTCTATAAACTATTTTCATCTATTATAAATACAAGGATCAGCACGACGATACAAGCAAAGCAACCAATAGAGCAGGCAGGTTTCAGAAGAGGCTTCAGTACAGTCGACCATATTCACACCCTAGAACAAATTATAGAAAAATACCAAGAGCAACAGAGAACGTTATATATAGCATTTATACAGGGTGTCCAGCAGCAGATTTCAATGTTTGAACGCTTCTAGTTTTAAAACGCGACGTGCGAGGGGGACGCGGGGGGTGTCATTCAGCGCGTGAGCTCTGCGGATTTTTTAATCGCCATGGAGCAGTGGAGCGGAGAGCATCGCGCTTATGCTATTGAGGCATACTTTTTGGGTGATTTCGCTGGCGAAAACACGCCGTCGGTTTAATAACCATTATCAAATTCATCGTTTAAGAGATGGACCTTGGATAAATTTGATACAGTCGTGGCTAGCAAGGTTTAGGGCTACAGGTTCAGTCATTAATAACCCTAGACCGGGTCCAGCACCATCAGTATCCACAATAGAAAACATTAAACTTGTTATGAATTCTGTAATTGAAAATCCTCGTTTATCACTTCGCACACGTTCGTCGATATTGGGAATTCCTAAATCGTTTTTCAGGTCATTATGCGAAAAAAGGTTAAGCTCCATCCATACTAAATTCAGATTATTCAAGATTTGCTACGGCTCATACTGCTAATGTGTCAATGAATTCAGTGCGGCAGTTATTTCCTGAAAAGCACATATCCCGAAACGGCACCATCTCGTGGCCACCCAGGTCACCAGACCTAAGTCCATGTGACTTTTTCTTGTAGGGCTATCTAAAAACTGTGGTTTACCAATCAAATCCAACAACCATAAGACAACTGAAGGAAAATATCCGGGCTGAAATAAACAGAATTCCCAGTTCCCTTTGCAAACAAGTTTTTCTCAACATGCGGAATAGATTGAGGAGTGTGTGAGAGTAGAAGGGCGGCATTTGGAAAATGTAATTTTCAGGAGATAAAATCCGCACTCGTCTTCTTTTGACTTTAATAAAAATATTTTGCTTAGAAATAATACTTCTTTTTTTACAAGCCCTCAAACATTGAAATCTGCCACTGGACACCCTGTAGATTACCAGAAAGCATTCGACACAGTTTCACACGTAAGCATATGGGAAAGTTTGAGAGAACAAGGAGTCGAAGAAATATATATAAAAGTCATAAAGAATATATACAATAATAATACAGGCAGAATCAAACTAGAAACTCTCGGCCCAAGTTTTCCTATAGCAAGAGGTGTAAGACAGGGCGACCCGCTCTCTCCAACCATATTTATAGCCGTTCTTGAATCTATCATCAATAAACTTAATTGGAACAAATTGGGATTGAATATAAAAGGCTCATATCTAACTCATCTCAGATTCGCAGACGACTTAGTTTTACTAACGGAGACAAGCTCTCAGTTACAGCTTATGATCGAATCCTTACATCTAGGCAGTACAAAAGTAGGTCTAGAAATGAATATCACTAAAACTATGGTAATGACAAACGGATGGAAAAGACCAATAATAGTTAACAACAAGCCATTGGAATATACACAAGCTTACGTATATCTAGGAAAGAGAATTAGTTTTGACAAAAGAAATAACGAGTTAGAAACAGACAGAAGGGTTAAATGTACTTGGAATAAATACTGGAGCCTAAAAGAAATTTTTAAAAGCAACATGCCAACAAATCTCAAAACGAAGGTTTTGAATTCAAGTCTACTACCATGTTTGACGTATGCCTGCCAAACATGGAAATTCACTTCAAAAATAAAAAATAAAATAAATAGCTGCCAAAGAGGGATAGAACGTAGTATGTTGAAGATAAAGAGATTAGACAAAATTAGGCACACTAAAATAAGGTCGATTACCAAAGCAACTAATGCTTTGAGTCACGCACAAAAACTGAAGTGGAGGTGGGCAGGACACGTCGCCAGACTTACTGATCAAAGATGGACAGCGAGAACGACAACGTGGAATGGCCCACTAGGCAAAAGGTACAGAGGGAGACCGATAACACGCTGGGACGACGACATCAAGAGAACAGCCGGCCCTCTGTGGTACCAAATAGCGCAAGATAGAGACGGGTGGTCAGCTTTGGAGGAGGCCTTTACCCAGACAGGGTTTCATGCAGATTGATTACTTTAGTTCATTACGTTAAATTAATTTCTTTTATTTATTTACAATAACTAAATAATTAATATTAGCATTGGAATACAACAAAATTACAATTACTAACACTATTAACAATCAAGTTTTGTATACACTTATTTTTCTTACCGCGTAAGCGTTACTTTGAAAAATTGTCAACATATCTGCAGGAAATAAACAGGCTTTTTTATTTTTATTTTTATTTTATTTTATTGCGTTGTTTAACATATTTAAATGTATCAAGATCGACCAATTTATTACATTAAAAAGAAATACAACTGATATCAACACATATTTTTAATAAAACAAGGTAGAATTTTTTTCAGCGAGCACCACGAATTCATTCCAAATTTTATATACCAAAAGCTTTGTCATTAAATTTCTCTCAATGACAATATTGTTTTGACGCTAGAGGAAATTCAAAAAAGCCGTCGTTTCGACGAGTACGAGTAGGTACGAGTACTGTATAATGAGACGACTTCTGTAAATATAATCCTCATGAACGAGGGATGCTACGTACTACTGGTACTACGTAGGTACTCGAGTGCAGCCCGCGTATGAAAAGCCGCAGTGAGCCAGCGAATCGGCTACGTATTAAGGTGGTTCCACATTTGTATCATGTAATCGTGTCCTATCGTATGACGTATCGTGTGGACGCCCATTTTGACCATACCGTATCTTACGACATTACGTTATACATTATTATTACCTAGTATTATTTACGACACGTATCAGATACGTGGTCAATAGCGATCTGTGTGTATCATGATCGCAATCATCTTGCGTCCACACTAGCAAACATGATACGCGTCGATGCTACGCGACGGAGATCTGATACGCGAAAATGATCAAGTGTGGACCCACCTTTACGGGATATGGGACCCAAGCCAACATGAAATTTATGTTGTGTTGTAACTTTAGACTGTTCAAACCGCGGATTAACGCGCCACGCTGTTTAATTACTATAGGTAAGATACCTCGTTCTGCGTTTTATATGAGTACTGATTTATTACGGACTTCGCAAGGATTTATGGAGCTTTATTAAAGGATATACTTACACCTACAGGATGTACGTAGTGCAAGAATTGGAGTGATTACCGTGGTATTTAAGTACGCTAAAATATCTGTTATATTTCTTTTTTTTTGAAACAGCAAAATATTCCCTGTAATGTAGGTTTCTGTATTAAAAATGAAAACCGTGAAAAAATGAAATATTACAAACCTTGTGTGACATGGGGTTTGAAATTGCCTGAGCTGAGCTAGCTCTGTCAACAATGTTATTACTATTAACCCTAGAAAGATAATCATATTGAGTAGTACGGGAAAGATAGTCATGCGTCAAATTTACGCATGTTTTTTAGTTAGCTCTAAGTCGAGGTATATTGTTTTTTTTCTATAAATTGTAAGTTATTATATATTTACAGTTATATTAGAATAATTAATATTACAAATAATTTATTTTTAATTATTTTTATACATATAAAAAAAGCGAAAACATTATGCGTCTGCTTTAGATCTACAATTCTTGTAACACGTATTATTTCTAATAAATCTTATTTTTGACCACAATTATAAGACTTTTTTATATGTTATATATATTTTGTACATATAGTTATATAAAAAAATAGTGAGAAACAAGTTTAGCACATATCAACGTATGCTCACGACATATAATTATGTTACATTTTTTGCAGGAGGAATTTGCCTTTCGTCATATTTCAGAAGGACAAAAAGTATAGTAAATACGTTTTTTTTTACTGAAGGCCTCCTCAGTACTTTTTTACGATGTACCAGATACTTCTTTTGGCAACAAATTGGAGATATTATCACGCAAATATCTTATCAAAGCTGGTGGTATTATCACGCATAAACAAAGAAGACAGTTCCATGCTTCTATATTTCATGTTTTATTGCCTCAGATGTTTTTGTGCTTTGTTGTTAACATTGTGGCTATAAATTTAATATGCAATATGCAGGCAATTTTGTTGATTCCATAAAATAAAGCCATTGGCCGTCTCATTGTCTTGCTACTATTGAACATCAGGGAACACATTCGGTCTAATGCATCTACTCCGCCTTTTGCTTGAATGTAATATATCATTTTTGCTTTGTACTTCATCGGGAAAAGCTTCTTCTGTGTCACTTTACTCGTCATCTTCAATTTCGTGGTCCTCCTACTTCACTATCGGTTTCAATACAGGGACCTTCATCGCTTTGCATAAGAGCGGCTAGTATACAATATTCTTCCAATTTTCTATTCCCAAATGTTTTCTATATTTGCTTCAATATGTATAAAAATAAATTTTTAACATAAGTCACAATATACAGTAATAATAAGCCAAAAAATATTCAAACTACCATAGAAGTCAAAATCTTAAAAGTCACGGTAAAGATAATCATGCGTAATTTTGACTCACGTAGTCGTTATATTTCAAAATCGGTTACACTAACTTTATTGACACGTATACCATAGTTTAGCTCTCAGTGACTTATGAAATGTCCTATAAGCACAGTTATGGATTCGCGACATTTAAAAAGATACAGCTATATTTCGAAAACGCAGGAGTCATTTTGACGCAGACTATCTTTCTAGGGTTAAAGCTTTATTACATTTGTTTATGTATATCGCAAACAAAGCGTACTACAAAGGTCTTTTTGAGCGATTTAACTCTTCCCTTGTATCTACTTAATGTATCTAAGTATAATATTTGCAGCATTTAGACCTTCGAAAAGATAAGTAAAATTATGAAGGCTTAAATAATATCATATTGAATTCGATTTTATTTGTACCTTTTAAAACAATGCATTAAAATGCATTGCGCACTACTATCCTTAACTTTGATTGATTGAACTTTCTACTTTCTAGTTAATCGACAAATAAAATAAGAACAGTGAATTTACCGTAAAATATTGACAAAGTTACGTTCCTAAGAAAAACGTTGTTTGTGTATAAAATGTTAAAAGTAAAAAGAACGTTCACCATAAAGTGCAGAAGAGTTCACGAGATGCTTTATTGAATTTCAATATAAAATGCATTTCGTAACATACGTCTACTGTTTCGAAGAATATTAAAGACATTTTCCACTGGATCGTATTGGGTATGAAAGAATATTTAAATTTCATGTTGGAAAACAAAGCTATGCCAAGCGTCTCTTTGGTAAGTTGCAGATACTTATAGATAATATAGTAACTACAATATTCTATGTATTGGTATTCAGTTTATTATCATTCCAGTAGTCATCTATTATGATAGATGCCTACTAGGACTACTATGATAGACGACTAAATAGGTTATGAAAATAAACTTAAAACCATTTTTTTCAGCACTTTATCAATAATTGTTCTTTATAAACATTAAACTCAAAAGCTATTAAAGAATAAGATTCGACAAGTAAAAAAGCCGTAGTTACGACCGCCAAACATTAATTTTGTTAAGAATTTCATCCGCTCTTACAATACACAAAGAAACAAGTTTCTATTACATTTGACCCCACTTCGCCCGATTGTATCAAGACATCGCAACGAGAGAAACATATTTTTGAAAATACGTATCTAATAACATTAATGAGTTTTCAGTGTCTTAATCTCTTTCTATGAAACGACATTTCAGAGCACTTCTTTATAATTACAACTGTCTGATTTCGTTCTTGAATTATAAATGGTGCTAGAAAGTTAGCCGAGAGACTACGCACCGGTACTTGAGTGTAAATATTTTACGAGAGAACGTTCCGCTAGGCCACTTTTTCAAATGTAAAGCTTCGTAAAAGTTTTATTGGACTGTAATTTTTTTAAGGTGCGAAAACTTGTTCGAAATATTGTCCGAAGATACGATTTTGTGGATCTGGAGCGTTGCCAGCTTAGCGGACAATGTAGTTATGAGATTGCAACAAGAATAACTAACAAAGATTAACCGGGGAGCCCGTCTCCAGTCTCCACTAGCCCGTATATTAAACTTGTGAATTCACTTACTTATATCGGATTGCAATTTAAACAGATCGAGTTGTCATTTAAACAGATATAAAAAAGATCACAAACGCAAATATTTTAATTGCCGAGTGTCGAGATAAAACTTGAAAAACCCGGCGTAATTATGTCAAGTAGCCGCGGAAACCAGCCGTCAATTTTCATTATACTTTTTGTTTTCTCATTATACTTTTGGCTTTGTCGACAAATTCGGATCCAATTTACATTTCAATCGGTCGGTTCATGTAAAAACATGGGCCTGTTGAGCAAGGTGGCGCTGAGGGCTTATAAAATCCAGCCGTTAACCGCCGAATCTGCGATAACGGCAGTTGGTTCTTGGTTCCTGAAACCGGCTCATAAACAATACGATAGGTAAATGTGTAAAGATAGGTTGCTATAGGCAACGAGAAACATTTATAAGCGGTGCTTATAAAATTCACAACAAATTAAAAAGACACCTAGTAGATTTTATCTTTAAAATTGTCAGTTAATTTTTATTTAATTTTGCCTAAATCGGAATGGTTTGGGTACCATAACATCACTATAGTTATAATCATCAATGTTTTAAGGGTCGTCGGTTGGTTGGTTTTTTACAGTACAACATTCGAAGTACATACCTTCACATGCATTGCACTATACATGTTCCGTATTACGATGAAATGTACATTTTAAAAATCTGCATTGTTGCACAAAAATAACGATGTATGTATGAACAGGATTCCATGGTCACACAGTTAGTGTTAAATTGCAGAGGGTCCGAAAACATTAAAGAATTGTTTACCATTTTAGTCGTACATAGGTGCTATATAGAACAATAACCCGATTATAAGAAAGAATAAAGACAAAAATATATTCATGCAAAAATTTAATACAGTTGTCAACAGAAATGAGGAAATAGAGAGAAAGAACTATTTTTTAAAGAATTTCCTTTTATAATACGGCAAGAAAGCTTTGCTTGAGGGAATAAGTAAACTAGTTCACAACAAAGCTGACTAAGCATGAATTTAGGAAATACGCTGCCGTTTTTACAATGCACCATAAAGTTTAAAAGGAAAAATTATTCAGAAGTATACTAAGTGCTCGCTCGTAGAGGTACGGGTTATTTTGTTGGTAACAATACAAGAATTAGGTGTTCACATAATTTGCCTCCATCCTTTGTGTAGGTACCTACATGAAAAAGTAACGAATGTAATGGAAAAATATGCGTTTGATATTTGCAATTCAAATCGAATTTTTAAACGAACTACACTCTCTATTGGACATAGAACTTGTACATATTCATGGAGCTACTGTTAAAGCGTTGGAAAATTATGATTGCATATAGCTTTAGTTTTTATATGCAATCATTGTTTTCGTTACGTATTGCTTTCAGTGGTTGATATTGGAATATAAAGTTATACAGCAATAAAATCATTTCATTATTGTTTAACTGTCATACTGTAGAAATCTGTTAATGTTATCTAATGATAATTATTATTAGTTGATAATTACACAATGCAAATTCATCCATATTCCTGATAGCTGTTAAGTTGCACGCATCAATTAGTAACAGCTTATTGTAGCAGATGGGATTAACTTAATATTGTTTTGGGGTTTGATTTTCAATTCGATGAAGCTTAATTATTTTAACAGACCGTTATGAAATGCTGATCGGTTTAAATTTTATTATCCTTTATCATTAAAACTCAATGCTTGGCTTTCAGTAATCTGGCGAGGATTACTGCTTTGCACGAACAGTTCATAATTAATCAACACTGATGGGAAATAGCAACAATATTGTTACTAAATTATTATTATTCACCAACAGTATAGTAATAGCACAGTAGTAATAGTGTAAAAAAGAAAACATATCCTTGTTTATTTTTTGTATTCATTTCATATAATACATATGTTTCGTGAACAAGTTAAGTGAAGCTGCACTGTATTAAAATTTACGGCAAAGTGTGATCTATAGATTGAAATTTATGGAGTGAGAAATAACCATTTGCAATATTTCATCGAGTATATTGGTTGAAATGTTCATGATTCTACGATACTCGTACATTGATGCAAGCCTGTGCTACGAAATACGAATACCATCTATTTGATATACTTTGGACTGAAGTTCCTATTATATTTTATTACTTATGCTATTATTATTCGATTAATAATAATTATTAAGAAAATGAGAAAGTGAATTACACTTTCATTTGTAAATTTTCTATACTTACTTGTAAATTATGTCATCAAATGTGTTGGCCGTCCGGGAAACAGCTATAATTTATTTCAGTGGTATAGATACTGTGACTTTTAAATACTCCTTTTTTATCCGCTCTTTCATATGTAAATCTTTCTGGAGGTGCAACTTTAAGGCCCCTACACCACACGTTTTAATGTGTGTAAAGCTGTTTTAATTTATCCATGAAAAAATTAAACGATCAATTTTAATTAACCATCAGAACTAAAAACTGAATTCAGCATGCTCAAATGTTTAAAGTGCTGTCAGACAAGACGGAAAGTAAACTCAAATGAAATTATGTAGACGTGGGTTGTTGCTGAAATTCAACGCTTCCGCCAGTCAAAAGGCAGGGCTCTCATATTTAGGTCAAGACATTTATACGTGACAGTCTTGCGGTTTCCTGTCGTTGGATTAACTTCACGCTCGCCGCGCTGTAAGTAATTGTTAAAACTGAGCTAAGTATATTATCTGTATAGTCTTTATTAACTTCATGTTGTGCTCGTTTTCTTCGTGATACGCTTCGAATTGAACAACGTTATTCCTTTTCATATGTATGATTAGGTTTCTTTCTAAAATAGGAATAAATCAAGTAGGTGTTTTTATTACCAATTTGGAGATCTTCAAACGTCTATTTTTATAAGGGTTATAAAAATATGTCCTATAAGGAATCGAATCGTACGAACACAAAACAAATAGAACATACCGATACGAATAAAATGAACTCCAAAAAATGTCCCAAAAGTATTCATTATTGCTCAGACCCTGTTTACGTCTTCGGAAATAACCGCCTCATAAATTTTATGAACTCGGTAATATTGTTTGCTTATTTCGACTCATCGTTTCACTGGAACAATCGAGTTTCAGCTTTTACTAACAATTGCTTGTCTCTTAATTTCGTTAATACTTGTAACGTCATATTTTCAACTTTGAATAACAATTTTAATACTTACTAAATAGCGACTATTTAACTTTAGATACTCGTTTTTATAAAGATTATGTAGATTTATGTCGAAATCATGGTAGGTTAAACGATATATTTATACTAGAGTGAATATATATTTTTAGGATAATTTGGCTGACCTCAGGTTTCATTTAATCTTGCCCGCCCTTTGTCTGCCATGTCACGTTCCAACTCTTATAAATATATCTATTGAATTTTATACGGGAACTTCGTAAAGGTCAATGGTGACTGTGATTTAGTGATATTTTATTATCAAGAAAATGTAATGAAATAATGGACGTTTTTAATTTTGAAATGATTTAAGGATTTATTAGTTGTTACGCAGAGGATGGTTATGGAAAGTTTTCTCAAAGGTATGTAAAAGTTATTAAAATGGGATTGTTCAAATCATTCATTATCTAAACTTCTTATTTGAATATTTTCCGAGCTTTTAAACATTTTTGATAGATGGGTAGCAAATTATACACAAAGCGAACTAAATGATCGATCGATTTTTTATTGGCTGTGATAGAATCAGCTTTGAAATATTATGATTTTATTACTTTTCCCTCTGTTTACTGCTAGCAATGTCCATTGTATATGCCGTGTAATTTCGGTCATACCTGATAAAATAGAAAAGGTGTAAGTAAATGCATGTTGAAGATAGCCGGAAATTGCCTGTTACTGAGCAGGCACAGGGCTGGCGCCGAGCCAAGACATTTGATATCGGTGGTCACATGCGTAAAATTGTAAAAACAGCTTCGTGTATTACACACACCGTCGATTCCAAATGGCCCTCGCTCTTTATTCTGGACAACAATAGAAACTTGCTTTCGCATTGATACTCTTTATATTAGTACGAGTTTAATAAAAGATAATATTGCGCTTTAAATCCACTATAGGCTTCAATTTCAATGGCAATTACGTGGAAAGTAATTATTACTTCTACACCGCCCTATATTATTTCACGTTTAATGAGAATAATAATCTTAATTATTAAGCAGACCTATTTAATGAATGGCCCAGAGCGTTCTACGTGTAATTTATACAGCCATCTATGTTCCACAAAAAATGAGACCTGCAAAATGAAAACGTAATCTTTTATTTTGATAGTACCGAAATATTCCGATTGAATGTGTGACCGTACTTTGTAAATGAGTTTTTTATTTGGTCGTATACAATATGGCTCCACAACAGTGACGTAGGTCGACATACAATTTCCTGGCTATGGCGTTTCTGACCACTCTTCCCCGGAGGCTTAAGCGTAACCTGAGCGAGGAGTACGGAAATAGAATGACAAGAAATGGATGGACAACCCTCGGTCCCCGGTTAGCGGAATTGCTTCCGATAAAATAGTTAAAGATGGCAGCTAGAAAAGGTTTGCGTAAGATTCTGAGGTCGTAATTATTAATCTGTGTATTGATGAAATGTATTTTCAGCATTTTTTTTTGTTACAGTCAGACTTAATAATACAAGAACATACGTTTAAAATTGATTTCTTTATTATCTACTTTTCAGTTTGTATATTTTTGACTTTCAACTTAAAAAAATGAACATCCTCGGTATAATTAAGGCTTTGAATAAACGGAAATAACACAAAAGGTCAATTTTCGCTTCCTTTTTTAAAACCGGTAATTTACATAAAACTCGGTAACTTCGTTAGTAAAACTTTTAAATAAATGGTAAAAGGGGTGTTTACGTAGACCGTATCGGTTTCTGGTTTTTCGATGTTTTCCAATAGAAAGTATGCCTGAAAAACGGCATATTTTATTATTCAAAGCGATCGCTCTCACCTCTGAAATAAGACTCGACTCAATACGGGACAGCAGGTGTTGTATTAAAAGTGGTCCTTTGTTGATAATTATACAGGAATTTGTTTGGGAACTACATGTTTACGCGGCGAATTACATACGCCACTTCATTCGCAATTATATAATGAAATGATGATAGAGGACAAAGGAGTTGTGTTGTTGGAATGTTTACATTATAAATTAATATAATAACGTGATAATATTTGGTTCAAATACAAAGCATAAGTTTTAATCTCAATATTTGGAATTTAGTGCAAGTACAGATACAGAGAACGTGTGCCCAAACTCGTAGATTATTTTCATATTGTCACTAGAATAAGAATGGAGAAAAAGAGCTTTAACAGCGACCCGGAAGCAACACAAATGCATTTTAGATGC
>CAJQZM010016470.1:0-21295 GCA_907164665.1 Colias nastes | reverse complement strand
CTCGGGGTCGCGCGAGCGCAGCCCGCCGCGGGAGGAGCCGCCGAGCGACGACGAGTCGGTGCCGCTGGTGTCGTCGCCGACCGTGAGCGCGGCGTCGCCGTCCGCCAGCGAGCCGCTCGACTCGTCCTACGGGAGGGCGCTCGGCGTCGAGTGCGGCGACCGCAGCCTGCAGGACTGCACGGCGAGCTCGGACTTCTCGCCTCGCTCGGATCTGACCGAACTCGAGTCGCCCCGGGAGAGCGGCACGGACTTCGACCACCTCCCGGAGAACAAATATTTGACGACGAACCCCAAAATCGACATGATCCGAGAGGCGAGCGACGGTTCCATATCGAACATGGTGGAGCCGTACAACATGCGGCTGCTGGCCCACGGCACGACGGAGGGCTCGCGCGCGCTGTGGCGGCAGGACGCGCTCGACTCGGGCCCGCCCTGGCCTTGGGACGAACCCGACTCTGCCGTGTGATGATACAACCATCCACGCATCGGATTGAACGAAAGCGTATATTGAACTATTCCAAAAGCAATAACGGAATGTCGGGACGGCGTGTCAGGATTATAGAATACTCTGTCTGACAATATGCTGACCCTGCATCGGAGGATTTATATTGTTAAAGACTAGATACGTTCTCGAAAAATTTTAATTATTAAGACATGTATAATGTATTAAATCTCGTACAAGGTTATGTACTTAAACGGAAATATCAGTATGACTTATACAGTATACTTGCATTTACAAATTATAATCGCTTAAATTTATGACTTACTTAGCATTGTTTGTGATCATAATATATAATAAATATTTTTTTCAATAATGGTGCATTTTATTTGATCCAATTCTCTTGTATTATATATGAAACACAAATACATCATTATAAAAGAAAGTCGTGTTATATACACATTACATGAACTACAAGAAATACTACAGAGCTAGGGCGAGTAGCTAGATTAAGAGGAGGCTCCCTAAATTTTATGTGAATTTGCATTAATATTCTGAAACAGTCACACATACGATCAAAATGGAACTTTAGTATATGATTTATTGGGTCTTTTTCTTTCCATGTACAAGACAGTTACGTAATTGTAACATTTTCGCTCGATTCATTTTTTATTCAAAAATTATGCCTTTTTTTAGGATTATTACATTTTTTTTAAGATTTACTTGGACTTTATGTCTAAAATAAATGTTAACAGTAAGAAAATGTAGTTTACTATCCAATCCAAGATATTTTCTCTCTAGATCAATTATTACTTTAGTTATAAACGAAATAAGAATTGAGACACGAGATTTAGTTTCGAGCTCGAACGCGATCAAAGAGCGCACGCGATATTCAACTTTATTACCGCTGTGTTAGCGTCTAGCACCGTAGCGGTCTAAACGGTCTCTCAGTGCCAGAAATTATGTTAGGGAGCCTCCTCTTAACATACATATATAATTATAATGCGCAACAGTCATTTATTGCTTAAACTTATTAAAAAGTAAATTAAACTGCAGTCAATAAAATCACAAAATGTTTTCACTAACAAAGAGCTACACGTGAGCTAGACGACAACGAGACTTTATGATTGGTCAACATAGAAAATATCTTTAAGCAATATTTTGATTGGAACATATTTACACTATCGGTATAATATAACATGACATGGTTAGTAGAATAACCATAAAATTAAATTGGATTTTTACTGAGAAGTCGGAAATTTACGTTAAAAGTGGGCGGATAAAGAACAAGCGTGTCACGTCACGCATATATACATAGTTTATATTTTATTTGTTAACGTTACGTTATAAGTTAACTAGGAACGAAGTGACGAGCATGCTAAGCTGACTACAGTGAATCACCGCACGAGCGTCGAGCCGACGTCGGGCAGCAGCCGCACCACTACCTACAGAATCGACTTTTGGTCGTATCCTACTCAAACTTCGGCAGAGCAAAACCATTTTTTTTTTTTAAGTAAAGAGCTCGTTTTGCATCTTTATATTCTTAGCTAACCTTTAATTAAATGATTTGCTAAAATTATATTCACTATGAGTCACTCATTGCAAATTGATTAATTGATATAATATTATTAACTAGCCATGGTTGGCGGCTAAGAACCATCTATTTAGGTCGTACTGTAACCATCATAATGCCTGCCTGAATTCAGATTCTTAAGTCCTAATCTTAATTCCGGTAACGTACCTCTCACATATCTTTAAAATTAAAAATCAGGACGTTAAAACGCGCGGCCAATGCCATCAATTTTTCAGTATTTTTATTAAGATTTTTCATTATCTTAATTCCTATGTGTATAGGTACAGTTCCGGCGTTAGGGGGGGGCGAGAGGGGGCGATGGCCCAGGGCGACAAATTCTGGGGGGCGCCAAGGTCTGAAGTTGGAGTCTCTTGTCTCTCCTGGTGCAAACCTTCAGAACACCTCAAGTGGGCGCCACAATATTTTCGCCCGGGGTGTCAGTGGCCCTTACACCGGCACTGTATAGGTACGTTTGCTCTTTAGAAAAATATGCGTTCTGAATGCATAGCCTTCATATTTCAGTCTTCTCAAATTAGGTATGATTAATTAAACATCCAATTTGATCAGGACGAGTATCTGTTTCCCTCTCATAGGTATAAGGAAAGAAAATTAAAGAAAGTAGATTTAGGCTTATTCTTTTTATTGTAATCAGCATACACATCTACAACTGAAAATTATACATAAATAAGAATGTCATTGCACACATTATCATCTTATATAATTATATAAAGTTAATGGCAAGGGACAGAATAATTTAAAACAAATTACATAACGAGTGTTACGAAAAGTGTAGAAACGATTTTTACAATATTGAATATATTAAATTGTGGCAGCTATTGCTATTCATAACATTGTACAATTTCTTAAAATAATATTACACACAATACTACACAAAGCAGATATAGGTAATAGGATAATTATTTCAAAAAAATTATTTCGCAATGCAGAACATGAAATCGAATTATTTTTTTCGAATTATTATATTCTAAATATTGATATAGTTTAAAAGTGTACCGATTCATAGATCCCTATTATTCTTGGTAAAAAGTTATAATAACTAAATCATATTTAATCGTTTGTCTTTAAATTTCCATACCTTCAAAACAAATTATTTTTAACATGCATAAATAATTACACCCATTATATCCACTATGTGTAGGACTGAAAAATAAGTACACATCCGACTTTAGCACAAAAGTGCGTATCATAATATAAAAGGAACCAATTATTATCTACTTAAATTAATTTTACCATAATTGAATTTATGTATATCCTTAGATAAACAAATTAAGTATATATTAGAGATCGCGAATTACATAGTAACGAATGTTTTTTTTTTTTATTCTCGTATGAGTATCATATAAATTATAACAATAAAAGATAACTCTTAATAAGGAAGCGCACGTAATACATTCATTCATAGCCTGGCATTAAATTCGTATCATTCCTTTCCCTGTGTAACCAGTTTTATGTAAACAGGTTATATCAGTTACTGGCTTAGTACTTTCCATGAAAAAGTCTACAAATTCAGTTTATTTCATTTTACGCATCCAAATTTTTTCACAATGAGGAAATTCACAGGAGCTGTAAAGATGTTTACACACTAACAGTATTTTGATTTAACTTAGGTATAACAGTATTTTTCATTAGCGATCTCCAAAAGACAAAAAAAAACTTTTATTTCTTTATTTTATTTTTGACAATTATCCAAAGAGTTTGGAAATTTGAAGTGCCATTCTACAATACACGCCTGATATATTAATAGTATTTTTATGTGAGTGCAAATGTCTTTTATACGTATATATTTTTGTTTTAATTGACTTTTCTAGAAACGAGTAATATAATGGTATATAAATATCATAGACATTTTAATATCAAGAGATAAAACCGCTAAGTCTCAACATTCATTTCAAAATACAGTGCACAGAACTCTACGGGCGCTTACATCTTTAACATTACAATGTGTAGCTCTAGAACTAAAATTTATTTAAATAGTTGCCACATTAACGTAAATGTATGTAACTTTTTTAGATTGCGGTAATAATTTAACTACAATATATATTATTATAATAAAAACGTGTACATTTCGTTACACATATTTATATATTTTGTGACATAAATGGAGTTAAGAAGTGTTTTCAGATCTCACAATCGCTTACATCAAACAATGAACATCACGTTCGCATTAAAAAATCTGATCGATCTATGTACAATTGTATACTTTATTGTGGCACATGAATTATTTTCTACTCGACTAAGCAATGTGTCCAACAATATATAAAAATACGGTACTATATAAAAAGAGAGTACACTAAACTAATTAAATAACAACTGTACAGACTACGTTTCGATAAATAGCGGATGATAAACGGAAATATAAAAATATGAATAAATAATGAATCTAGTAACATTCAAGTAGAACTAAAGTGACTACGACCGGTTCAGACGACTTGTATTTTGTTGAGTGCGCTCGTGTTGTCTTGCAGCAGTTTGTCGGGGGGGTCCGGGGCTTCGGTGTCGTCTTTTTTGTTATCTGTTACGTCTAGAGCGTCCTCGGCGTCGGAAGGGGGGTCGGGCTTCTCGTCTGCTGTTTCGGAAGATTTATCATCGTCTGCGGGGATGGCGGAGTTGGGTGGGTTCGGTGGTGGAGCTGTGAGGGCGCTCCACCAGCCGGACAGGGCTCCGCGAGCCTGCGACAGGGCTCCGCCGACCGCGCGGGAGGTGGTGGCCACCGCACGACCGGTCGTCGCTACCGCTGCGCTCACCTTCCTCCCTCCTTCCGTTGTTGACATGGTGCTGAAAGAATAATTTCATATTCTTAATAATAATCTATAAACAACACAATGCTAGCCTATCAGACACTCATAAAGTCCATTGGTTCAATAATTTTTTAATGCAAACTGCAACCTTTAAATAGACAGATAAATAATTATTTATTGTACAAACACAAAATTAACATAAAAAACACAGACACATATTTTATGCTTTGATTATTTACTTGTCTAGATAGAGTGTTGCGCTGCAATCGTAACAAAAATAACTGGCCAGATTTGAAGAGCTAGTGTGCGAATTGCGCACACATGCATGCGTAACTACAACCGCGCTACGTCACATGCGAACGTAATTAGTGATGCCAGCTGTTGAATATTTCCCTTAATAGTAGGGGAAAAAGTTGTTTTGATTTTTATGATTCTATTATTTATTTTTAAATTTTAATTCACTTATAAGAATGTTGTACATATGGATTACTAGGTAAAATTTATCTGTACTGAAAAGTTAATGGAAAAAAATAATAAATAAATAATTCAAAAGGTATTTAATTAATGAATGGGTTTTGTGGTAAACCCACCAAATTGAACTAATTTCTACGTTATAGAAAGTTTTTCGTTAAAACGAACGACGCGGACGTCATGAAGAGTTTACTCTGTATTACAGAAATTCAAACCTTAAAAATTAAATTAAATTATGAAAATCAAAATAAAATGACGACAGACTGACGATATTATTGAAGGTTAGGTATTTACTTTTAAAATTCTAATTGTAATAGTAAATCGGTAAACTACAATTTGACAAACAGGCAACACTACAGTGAAAAGGCGGCAGCAAAATCTCGTTGAAAAAATACTTGTTGGATCGTGATTAAATATTTTTTTTTCATATTAGCTTACATTCACAAGAGAAATTTTATATTCAAAAAGCAGGCAACCCTGTAAACATGGCGTCAAATGGCGTCGCATCTAAGGACAACATTAAAATTGTTTTAATTTAATGGTTTCTTTAGCTTATACTAAATTCAAAGTTTACTTTCTGATGACAAATGACGTGTTTAGTTGTTTTCAATCGTCCTTTATAATTCCAGCACACTTTTATAGCGCAAATCGTCATTTTTGTAAGCCACAGAACGCGTGTTTACCGTACAACAACAGTGTCGCGACTGAGCGGGCGGAACGAGCTTATGAGCCAACAGTTGGCTGATATTTTTTTTGGCGTTTAGACGCTCGAACTGTCTATCTAGACAAGTAAATAATCAAAGATTTTATGTATATTCTTGAATCTACTATTATTTGATTAAATGACGACATTTCATTGAATGACTAAAGGACAACTCGTCAAGTTGTTTAATGTTAATGTTCAACATCTTGAGTGAACTTAATTTAGCATAGTCTGGTTTGGAGAGGGGTAAGGTTAAGTTCGTGGGTTTTTTTAAGTACACTCCTTCAGCTCCCATCCGAATTCATTTGGAAAAAGTAAATTATGTCGTCATTCAAGGAACACTCATTCAACAAATGTTTTCAAATGTCCGAAACTAGAAAATATTATATAGGGTATCGAAAAATACAAAAAAAAAAAACCTCATGGTCTATTATAAAATGGATAAAAACAACAGAAAATTACATATTTATTCTACATTACAAATTTCTACATGTTTATTTATTCGAAAGTGATCACTGATCAACATTACGTCATAAACTTTAAATTAAAATATATTTTCCACGATCCGTACTAACTATTGTATTAAAATCGCACTTGACGATATCTTTGTTTAATTTGTAAAGAATTAGTGTGATTCCTATATTTTAACCATTATTTAAAAAAAATATTTGTAAAAGGTACGTAAATAACCTACCACACTAAAAGCGCACGTGTCACCCCTTCTATCCAATTGTTTGCCATTGTAAAATTACATCATATAATATTAATTATCACTTTTATCCAAAATTAAACACTTAAACAGTTTGCGAAATTAATACGAACGAAATTAAAGTATCAATTAAAAAAAATCGGGCGCCATTTTATAAATTCCAATTTTAAATTTGGAGAAGATTATTTTTCTTTTATTCTCTTGATGAGGCCTTTTAAACGACAGCAAGAATTTAAAATAAGAACATAGTTTGGTAAGGTCACTAAGGAGTGAATTTGATTGCTCATACGATTTATAAAGTAAAAAAAAATATTTCGAACAAAATATTCTGTATCTTCTCGTTCTCTATATAATATTATGTTCTTTTAGGGCATTGAGATATACATATGGAGACGACACCGCCTACATCACTTATGTTCCGCTCAACATACGCCATATGGCGTAACTGCACGCTCATTTTTTATTTGTTTTAAAGTGAAACGCATCAAATATGCCTTCGTGTGTGTTACGATATTGCACAAATAATACAAATAATACGGAAAAGTGCAAAGGAATAACTTTTATCGGTAAGTACCTAACTAGATAATAATTTTTAAAACTTTGTTAGAGCAAAAAAATGGCGCACAGATTTTGTTCGTGGTGTCTCCTCCATACGTAGTAATAATATCTCAATGTTTTAGGGCTGATTTTTCAATCCTTGGTTAAAACTTATTCATCGAATAACGTATTAACCCATTGAGCCCCGAACGACACAATAGATTTTCTATTGTGTCTGTGATTCTTCATCTTAACAGCCCGATTACCCAGGCATCCAATGAAATTTCCAATTCCTCATCCGACGTGCAAGTTCTAACAGAAGAAATTCGCCTTCTTCGTGAGATTGTATTGAATTTTAAGAGCGACTTGGCAAGTTTTGTGTCCTCTCTTGCTCTTTGTGAAAGGAATCTGGAAGAAATAAAAGCTGTTCATGCCACAAAAATACAAGAGCTTGAAGAAAGACAACGTGAAAATGCTGAACTTAAATCTACAATTATTTCTTTACGCCAAGAGCTTGATTATCGTTCACAAGCATTCTTAATAAATGAAGTGGAAGTAATAGGCATAGAGGAGGAATCATCTGAAAACCCCATTCACTTAGCTATGACGACGGCCAACAAAATAGGATTAAATATCACGGAAACCGATCTTGACAACGTTACTAGAGCAGGTCCACGCCAACACGTTAAAGACTCGAATTGTGATTCCAGTAATGTGGCTCAGCCTCGTCCATTAATAATCCGCTTCACTCGCAAAATCGTTCGCGATTTGTTCCTAAAAGCTGGAAGATCACGTCGAACGTTGCATAGTAAGGACATTGTAGGACATGGACCGGAGCGAAAAGTCTACGTAAACGAGCGTCTCACGCGTGAAAAAAGGCAATTATTTCGAGACACCAGAAGAGCAGCTACCGATGCAAACTTTAAATACTGCTGGACTAGAAATGGCTCCATTTATATTCGTAAACGTACTGGGTGTCCTGCAATCAAAATCCAGTCTAACAGCGATTTGCTTCGTATGCCTTTTCATTCTGGTGACTAGTAGTATAATTGTTCCAGTCAACTATCATAAAGCTATTTTTTGTATTAATTTGTGTACCTTGCTACTTATCTATTTAATGGGGTTATGTATGTCTATTATTGTTGTATATACTTCAAAATGGCTTATTATTATTAAGAGTTCGCTTGTTTATTATTATATACTTTTTTTTGTGCTGCTTAAATTGATTACAATTGCACTGCTTTTCAAAGTCTGCTTTGATACCTTACCAGATCTTAGGTTTTTCCGATGCTGCTCCAGTCTTAACACTTTCCTATGGCCCTCTTAGATGTAATTGGTGAAATTGACAATTCCCATAGCATAGTATGTCATAATATAATCGCTCCTGAACAGTCCTCTCAAATTCTCAACAAATATAATGTTCGAATTTTATGCAGTAACATCAGAAGTTTCAATAAAAATTTCCTCCCTTTCCAGGTTAGTTTAAAGAGATTCTCTATCAGTTTTGATGTAATTGTATTTACTGAATGTTGGCTTCCACTTGCATCTATCATCCCTCAAATAGATGGTTACACCTCGTACTGCACAACAAACCATAAAACTAAGGCTGGCGGCGTTGTGGTGTATATCAGAGATAGTTGGATGGTAACAGTTACCGAACTATCTGTAGAGGAATCTGAATGTTTATCTATAGAAATCCCTGATAGGAATACTCATCTTATCGCTATATATCGTTCTCCCTCTCTTAACCCTAAACCTTTTCTTGAGTCTATTTCCGAGGTTTTAAAAGACGTAAAGGGTTTTACTTGTAAAATACTAACAGGGGACATAAATATCGATATATTAGATACTTCCAGGACCACCGAATTAACATCTGAGTATATCTCTCGTTTGACTGAATTAGGTTACCTCAGTGCAATCAATATGCCGACCCATAACAAAACATGTTTGGATCATTTCTTTGTACAAACAGAGTATTCTGGAGAATCGTTTGTCTGTTCTTCTGACGTAACTGATCATGACCTCATAATTCTTGGGATCTTAACCTCCCACAAGAATTCTGCTAAACACAGAAGACTCAGGCAAAAGATAGACGTCGAAGGCATCATTCAAGATCTTAAGGAATTAACTTGGAGTGAAATCTTAAATTCCGATTGTGTCACAGAAGCAACTAATATGTTTATGACTACCATTACTAACTCTGTAAAAAAACACACTAAAACTACTTGCATTAGTAGACGTAAAAATAACCTGCAAAACTGGATGACACCTGGACTTATACGCTGCAGTAGAACTAAGGATAAGCTCCACTCTCTTTCTAGACTAGACCCCAATAACGAAGAGAAAAGATTAGTTTTCACGAGATACAGGAACTTTTATATTACCTTGTTGCGTCGGCTGAAGGATGCTTATGATTCGAAGATTCTTCTTGAAGCTGAAAATAAACCTCGAACATTTTGGAAAACAATTAAAACCGTGACTGGCTACGACAAGAAAAGAAAGGACTCTGAAGAACTGCTTAACCTTGAACGTAATCCGATGCACTCGCTTAACACTTGTAACCAGTACTTTTCATCAATAGGCCAAAAATTGGCTAGCGCTACGTTAAATAAAACCAATGAATCGGAGATGTCTCTGGCTTCTAAAGTAACCTTAAAAAGCACTCCTGTAAACTCTTTCTTCATTGAACCAACTGATTGTCACGAAATCCATTGTATCATTAAATCACTTAGTAACAGTAGCAGTCCAGGATATGATGGTATGAATAATAGACTAATTAAATCAATTGCACTTTACATTCTCGAGCCTCTAACAGCTATAATTAATTTAAGTATCGCAAAGGGAGTATTCCCCGAACCATGGAAAACCGCTATAATTACCCCATCCATAAAGAAGGTAGTCGTAGCGATCCATGTAACTATAGACCCATATCGTTGCTGTCAACTTTCTCAAAAATATTGGAACGTTGTATTAGTAAAAGACTGATCAAATACTTAGAGTCTAACAAACTATTGGCGGATGTCCAGTTTGGTTTCCGAAAAGCTAAGTCAACGGAAGATGCTGTTAGCCACCTGATAAACTTAGTCTCCTCTCACTTGGACAAGGGTAGAGCTTGCACGGGTGTTTTCCTTGATCTCAAAAAGGCGTTCGACACGGTATCTATACCAATTTTGCTTCGGAAACTAGAATGTATGGGAATAAGAGGTTGTGCTTTGGATTGGTTTCAAAGTTATCTTACAAACAGAACTCAACAACTTAAAGTAGAATCTTTTCTTAGTAAGCCTGAACACGTCTCTTTCGGTGTCCCGCAAGGGAGCATTCTTGGGCCGACTCTTTTTCTCATATACATCAATGACCTAATTTCATTGTCCCTTGATCAGGCTGATATGATTTGTTACGCAGATGACACGGCCTTGGTCTTCCATGGCTCCACTTGGAAGAATTGTATAACGGCCGCTGAGCATGGTCTTTCGCAAGTAGCAACATGGCTACATAACAACCTCCTCACTTTAAATACTCAAAAAACTAAATTTTTAAGGTTTCACAAAACTGCTAGATCAGCGCCCAAAGATAACACCCCTCTTTTCATACATACTTGTTCAATGAGTAGCTCCGTTGATGGCATGAGACTTTGTTCTTGTGTCTCTATCGATGGATCTCATGACACAAGATACTTGGGTGTCTTAATTGATGAACGTCTCTCCTTTCGAGCGCATATAAACGTAACTGCTGAACGTACAAGGAAACTAATATATATCATGAAGAACCTTCGGAATAAAGTTACTTTGGATGTTCTGATGAGGATTTACAAAGTATTATGCCAACCTATTATAACTTACTGCGTCTCGATCTGGGGTTCTGCTCCAACCTCTGCTCTTATAAGACTCGAAAGAGCTCAGAGATCGGTTCTAAAAGTCATGTTAAAAAAACCCTTTCGTTTCCCAACCTCGTCACTCTATTCTGAATCTAAAGTTCTAAGTGTTAGACGCCTTTTCATTCTGCATTCAGTCCTTAGGATATATAAAACAGCTTCATCTAATCAACCATACTCAAATAACAGACGAAATAACTTACAACTTCCTAGATTAAATACCTCTTTTGCAAAACGTGCACCGAATTATATGTGGCCACTTTTATACAATAAAATCAAGAGACACTTGGACCTCTCTAAAAGTAGTTACATTACTAAAGACATGCTAACGAAATTGCTGCTCTCCTGGGACTATGATAAGACTGAGCAATTTGTACGACTTCAACTTTTTTGAATTATACTAGTTACGCGACGCTTGATAGGCCAGTGCTGTTGTGTTCAATAAGTATGTGACAGGCTTTTTGAGTAGGTATTGTTGTTAATTTAATTTGACATATTTGTTTTTTCTTCTATTCTTTTCTTTTTTTTTAATTTAATTTAAATGAATTTAATGAATTAAAATAATATTTTTATGTAATACTTGAATACGAATTTAAATATTAACCACATAATCTATGCCGCTCTGTTATAAATTATATTATATTGTTAATCGTTTTTTGGTCCCGCAGGACAGGCTTCGCCTAGTGCGGGAACCAATGAATCTCATAATTATATTAATATCAAATTATTAAATTAATTAATATTGTGAAATACACCATATTGTAATAATCCTGTCTTGTTAAATAAAGGAATTATTATTATTATTTATTATTATTCCGGGGCCTGATGAAACTACCATTTCAAAAATGTATTGTAAGTGTCCGTATTTGACAGTTTTCAGGTGACATTTTAATATGTTCGTGTAATACTTTATTGGACGGATAAATTTTAACCAAGAATTGAAAAATCGGCTCTTAATGAAAAGCAAATTTATTTTTTACAGAAAATTTTCCATTACTATAATTTAACAAATTTGTTCCTAATATTGTCAGTACCAGAAGATACTATAAATACAATAATTATATTTTTATTTAATCATCAGGATTGATTCCTGGCAAGGAATGATGTTTTTTTTTTTTCAAATATCGAACGATATTGTTTTCATCAAAAGCGATTCCATGAGTCTATGACTGAGTATTTTTTTTTTCGCCATCCATGCATACTTAAAATTCACTCTGTATTTCACAATACAAAAAATTGGTACATATACTTATTACATACTCATCTCTGAACTTAGTTACTGATTTAAATTACTTTTGATATTAAAAATAACATCTTTGAATTACATTACTTTTTATTGTAGACTCACTTAGAATGTACTACATTCGAATACATTTGTATTTGCTGTATGATAATTAAATTTTACTTATACATAAATATACTCACTGTGCAAACTTTAGTTTCATATCAGCTACTGACAGTTGACCCGAAAAAGGGTGCATTGGAGTTAAATTCATAAAAGCTTCAACATCTCCATTATTTGTCATTTTCAACCACTTTTCGTATGTTTGGGTGTTTTTAAAAGCTGCCATAAACTGTGAATTATATGATTCTATCTCCCTACTACCTTCTGCAAAGTAAAATATAAATTTTATGAGAAATTTTGTAATTTACTATAAAATATAAACAAATTTGTTGTTAGAAACGTACCTGGTAATAAAGATGTCCTTAACAAATACAATAAATAGCTAGCAAATTGATCTCTTATCCATGAGTCCCCTTGTGTTGCGCCATGTCGGACCACATGGTCAGCAAACCTGAGGTCTTCAGTGCCCAAAGCCAGTTGCCGTCTAAGAGCTAAATCAGCAGTCTCAATTCTCATCTCATTCAACTCAACAAGCACATCAAACAATTGTCGCTTTTGTTTAAAAAGTACATTTGACGCGCCAACAACAAACCCTTTCACTGCAGAATCTGATAATAGATCCAAGTACTGTAATGACAAGTATGGCAAGCAAAGATAGCCATCTTCAAATAGGGGTAACGGAAAACCACACTCTGCTTGGTCAATTTGTCCAGTTAAATTATATAGTCCGTCTACACTCATGTCCCTCGCCATAGTAGGGCTTTGCTGAGCTTCATTGACAGATTTCTGTGGCTTATATTTCTCTCCTATGCTGTGACACTTTTCCCTCACCCCAGTTACCTCATGACGATCACCATCAGATAGTAATGTTTCATCAAAGCTCTGATGGCTAACTCTATCTTTTTCATCCAAAGAAAGATTACCAGTCTCTTTGGGAGATAGTTCCTCGACAAGATTAGTTCCATTGAAAATTGGCTCTGTTGAAATTTCTGCACTTAATTCTTCTTCAGCTTCTTCTATTAATGTTGGAACTGGAGATAAGGGCCTTATCAGTCTGAAATTTATGAATATTTATCCTTTTAACATGCCATATCTACACTGAACTAAATCTACACTAATATTATGAAGCTTAGATATTTCTTATGTTTGTTACAGATAAACTCAAAATCTGCATTATTCCTGAGTAATAGGAAAAATTATTTTTTGTTTATATTATAGCATTTCAAAACAAGCCAAGCAGAGATAAACAACTTGTTTTTAATAAAAAAATAATTTGATAGAAAATTCTTCCTTTTCTTTATGGTTGGCATAATTTGCAGTCAAAAAAATCAATAGAATTATCATAAATTATACTTAGATATCTTGATTTGAAAAATGTATCTAATTTGCAGGTGAATCACTGAATGTGTTACACAAAATATTTGCCAGTATGACATAAGTAAATAAGTATCAAATGACTCATTCACATAATAAGCTGAATGAAATATCACACTGTAAATTCTAAAATGACGTCATACTCACACAACATTTGCTGAGCGCGAGAGTCCATATTCTAAACAACGAGGCAGGAGAGATATAACAGTTAACAAAGCAGTGGACAGCTGACCAGCAGGCGATCCATAGATAACAACTTTACGGCCCAACAACAACAATTTAAAGAGTAATAAAGCTTTGTGTCGCCAATTCTCCACTAATTTTTGAACAGATAAACCTGCAAAGAGAATGAGTAATTAAGCATACATGAGGATAAATATATTAGGATTTAGGTCATTGCATGCATGGCAAGTAGCCAAAGAGCAAAGATTGTATTGTGTAAAACTACACTGATAGATATCGTAGTTAATACTGTACTTTTGCATTTATAATATTAGAGTAGGATATTATTGAAGTATTAGCGATTCAACCTAAAGTGCATGAAAGTAAGATGCAAACAATAACTTTATTACAATATTAAAAACTATTACACAAACTCATTTCATTTACAACTGTATAACTTCTATGTGTAATGAAATGAAATGAAAATTTATTTGTTAGAATTTTGGTTACAAAGTTTTTATAATAAATTTCATATCCACACAATTTTCCTACAAAATATTATTGCATACTAATATTTATATATAAATAACAACTCACCTTCTAAAGTTTGATCAATTTGTACAGGACAACTATTAAGATGTTTATATGCATCCTCAAGCAGTTTGGTCTGTGAAAAGTCACCTTGTAAGAACCAAGCTCGTACCACAAGCTCCATTTTAACAGCCAATCTACCAAATAATGGAGCTCGACAAATCACACACACACTTTTTTGCACAGAACTTCTGGTCATATCTTCCGTTTTCTGAATAACTTGCTGTAAATAAAAAAGATAAAACATAATGAGGCAAGTATTAATTAGCAATATACAACTTATAGAAATAAGCACAAACTTAAATGGTTTGATATTAATCACTTCCAAACCGCCTACTTATTTCAAAATTAACTTTACTATTACCTTCTATAATTGCCACACTTAAGAATTAAGATATTCAAAATTTTATGATTGCTATGATGACATACAAATAGATAAAGGCTTTATCATAACGTACCTCTACAGGAATTTGTCGAAAACATGATATACCATATACAGTTTGTGTTGGATCTGATACATCTGGCAAATTAAAAAATATTGTATCAGACAGAAAGTTATGTGACCCATCAGGTAGTGCTAGTGCAGGTAAATATCTCCAAACTGGTGGCAGCTCCGAGGGCCGTCCTGGCACCAACTCGGGATAACAGTGTTCTACCTGAAAATCAAAACAATACTGAAGTGAGAAGTCATTCTAAAAGTCCTACTTCCTTTTTGAGCAATAATGTTGGAAATTAATTATTGCATTTTATGCATGTTTTTATATTTTTTCTATCGCACCATAACAACAGATTAACAATATCGATTATTGTGAAGTAATGACGCCTACCTGACATCCTTTTTTGTGATGGAAGCCTACAACTATAATGTTTAACACTGGTTCATTTATAAAAGCCATTTTAATCTCATGTATGGAGCAAAGAGAATAACATATTCACATGTATAGCAGTCAACATAATAAGACTTGAAATTTAATTTTTTCTACAAGTGCAATTTCAGAAACCTTGAAAATCACAAAATCAATTGACAATGACATAATCATAATATAAAATTTGACAAATGACAGAATATGTGCAATTGCAATTTGCAAAAATCTTATTGCGATTGTCGATGGTCTACGCTTATGAGTCATAAACCTAGACTCATAACATAACCTTAGGGCTTAGAGTATTTAATACAATAGTATAGAGCGCGTGCACAGAACAGTAAAAACAAATAGAAGTGTGATGTGGGCGTGGCCCACGTGTCACTAGTAAGGTAAGATCACCTAACTTGCTCTCAGTTGTGCGCAGAAAAATATTCGAGTCGGTTGTCAGCTGTCAAACCTTTTTTCCATATTTATTCATTAATTAGGACGTGTTGTTTGGTATTAGAGTGCAAAAATGATAGCAGACGAAATAATATCAGCAATGGAGGCATTTCATACCATCGGTAAGTCTTATTTTAATTTATTTTACATATATTTTATGTTATAACTTCGCTTGTCGTAATTTGTCAAAATTGTATACAAATATCTAGTCAAAATGAACCTTAATCCATAAGAAATTAGTACTATTATAGATTGAACAGCAAACAAGACTTTCTGGAATATTATTGCAATAAACAAATGAATGTCGGATTAGTGATGCATGTGGCGCATATCGACAGTATCGATACTTTAGAAAAGACAAACATTATAAATATATATCGAAAACTAACGCCCTCTGTTGTGGAATAGCTGAATGTTTTCGAATTTGGAATTTCTGAGCAAAGAGAAACAAAACAGCTAATATACCTAGGGATGTTATACTAAAATAAACCGTAACATGGTGCGTTAGGGTACATATTGAAATGCTGAATTTATAACCTAAGTCAGTTTTTACTCAAATAAAGCTGTCCAATCAAAGGCATAGTTTACTTGTAGTGTACTGTATAACTATCGGTTTAAATGTGTGGGTTTGGCGACACTGGTTTTCATACTAATTATGACATTATAGCACTTCTATTTGTTTTTACTGTTCTGTGAGCGCGTGTATTGCACAAATTGCTCAGTGCACATCGTAGGCAGATGAGCTATAGATACTATATAGATGTGTGTGTGACAAATAGGGATGGGTAGGTATCAATTGCGTGTTGAACTATCGATAAGTTATGTAAATAAATATGTATCTTATGTAAATTTTATGTTCAATAAGTTATTAAAGGAAAAATATATGAATAAAGTTAAATATGTAATTTTAAATTTGTTTGCCAAGTGAATAAAGTGTGTTTATTCCATTTAAATATGTCTTGTATTAATTATAAGTATTTTAAAAAAAATGTTTAATTGGAATATCTGAAAAACGTGTCGACTTCTTAAATATTAAAGTTAATAAAATAAAAGATCGGGTTTAGTACTATTTTTTAATAATAAATCCAATAATAATAGTATTTAAAAAATGTTAAATAAAAATAAGAAATAATTAATAATTTAAAATGATAATATAATAAATAATATTAATAATTTTTTTATTTAATTTTATCCATTCTACTATCAAAATCTTCAAAATCAATTTAGCGGTTCAGAAAATATATCGTAACATTACATACTTTACATTTACACTATAAGTAATACATTCGCATTCATAATATTAGAAAGTGTATCATACAAAACACACCACTAATTTATTTATAATAAATTTTAAAAAGAGTTTTAATTTTAAAGTTAAATAAATAATTTGTTAAAATATAGTTCTTCTAGTAAACTTTATATCGAGTACAGCGTTGGTCAGGTCACATCACTACGATCACGTGGCGGCAGTGAGGCGCGCGAGCGAGCCTGCGCGTGTCCGCCTCCCACCTCCCCTTCACCCCCGCGATGCTAAATTTATTTTCATAAAAATAAGTATAACAATCGACTTACTGATGAAATGTGATACTGGATTTCAATTTTGTGTATTTTCTAGTATCGTTTTTGCAAGATAGAACTGCACATTTCACCATGTTTATTCGTAAATATTAAAAAAATTCCAGAGCAACGCACTTCGACAGCACTCAACCACGACTACGAGCGCTCGCGGCGGGAACGTCGTGTTGTTCCCACCTGTGCCTACTGTTCCCACTTGGTTATTCGCACTCTATAGATAGTATATATACTCTAAGCTCATAACCTTATAGTATATATTACAGTAGTATATATACTCTAAGCTCATAACCTTATAGTATATATTACAGTAGTATAGAGCGCGTGTAATGCACAAATTGCCTAGTGCGCATCGTAGGCAGATGGGCTATAGATACTATATAGATGTGTGTGTGACAAATAAGGATGGGTTGATCAATTGCGTGTTGAGCTATCGATATGTTATGTAAATAAATATGTATCATAAGTAAATTTTATGTTCTATATGTTATTAAAGGAGAAATGTATGAATAAAGTATAAATATGTAATTTTAAATTTGTTTGCCAAGTGAATAAAGTGTGTTTATTCCATTTAAATATGTCTTGTATTAATTATAAGTATTTAAAAAAAAATGTTTAATTGGAATATCTGAAAAACGTGTCGACTTCTTAAATATTAAAGTTAATAAAATAAAAGATCGGGTTTAGTACTATTTTTTAATAATAAATCCAATAATAATAGTATTTAAAAAATGTTAAATAAAAATAAGAAATAATTAATAATTTAAAATGAAATAATAAACAATATTAATAATTTTTTTAGGGGAATAATAAAACGAGCGACTGAAAATAAAGTGAGCGACTGATTATGAGATACTGATTTAATAACTTGAGCGGTATGAATTTGAGTAATCGACAAATAAAATAAACAAGCAACGAATATTAGTTGATAATAAAATACAGATTGAGCGTACTAAAGGAGGATTGTGATTAATCCATTTGATATATTAGAATTCTAACTGTGTGATTACATTACTATATGAGCGACTAAATTACTAGTTGAGCGAATAGATTATAGATTACTAAGTGAGCGACTAAATTACGCTCATCTAGAGCGACTAAAAACACTAGAATAAATTGTTCAAATAGTTATTTGATAAAACTTTCAAAAACAAATTGAACTGATAGTACCTACTCTGTCCCTTATAGTATTTTTCAAAGTGATTTTTCTATTCGAAATACCTCGATTAAGATAAAATGCCACTCAGTATAAATAAATCATAATATGCCAAATAATGAATATAATACAAGACGTAATTTTGTCATTCAAACAATTAATATTAGGTCGCTCAAATATTATGAAGCTGCTCATTTTGTATTTTATGTAACGCAAATTAATGTTTGTTTGTTGCTGATCTATTAATTTTTCATCGCTCGCAGTCAGTCGCTCACTTAGTAATTCTGTTACCCCAATTAATTATTTTTGATAACTAAAACTTTAATTTACAGTCACTCGTTTAAATACTACCCATTTTTTTATTCAAATTTATCAATTCTATACCTACCAAAATCTTCAAAAATCAATTTAACGGTTAAAATATAATATCGTAACATTACATACTTTACATTTACACTATAATACATTCGCATTCATAATATTAGAAAGTGTATGATACAAAACACACCACAAAATTATTTTTAATACATTTTTAAAAGAGTTTTAATTTTAAAGTTTAAATAATATGTTAAAATATAGTTCTTCTTGTAATCTATCGAGTACAGCGTTGGTCAAGTCACATCACTACGATCACGTGGCGGCAGTGAGGTGCGCGAAGGGTGCGCGAGCGAGCCTGCGCGTGTTCGCCTCCCACTTCCCCTTCACCCCTGCGATGCTAGATTTATTTTCATAAAAATAAATACAACAATCGATTTACCGATGAAATGTGATACTGGATTTCAATTTTGTGTTTTTTCTAGTATCGTTCTTGCAAGATCGAACTGCACATTTCACCATGTTTATACGTAAATATGAAAAAAATCCCTAGAGAAACGCTCTTCGATAGCATTATCACGCACCCCACACTCAACCACGACTACGAGGCACGAGCGCTCGCGGCGGGAACGTCGTGTTGTTCCCACCTGTGCCTACTGTTCCCACTTCGTTGTTCGCACTCTATAGATAGTATATATACTCTAAGCTAAACTCATATAACTTAAAAAAAATTTATCATACTGAGCTTCTTAATTCCACCATATATTTCTTAAAGTTTTTCTAAATTTTATTCCGACTGAATTATTTATCAATTCCGAATTTAAAACGAAATGGAATTTTATTTTTTTTTTTTCATTTATCTGTTAAATTATTATACATATATATATTTTTTTTAATTTAATTATCATATTTCGTTATGTAGCAAATCGAAGCAAATGTAAAATAGATAAATACAAATGATGTTACGCTTTAAAGTAAATATTGACTTAATTCAAAAAATAACATCTTTACGAAGAAATTATGTATAAAATAAAATTTATTTCGTTATTTAAATCATGTTTATGATCCCTCATTGTCTTACTCATTGTCAATACTTCAATTCTATAGACAATAGATATCACATTGGTAAATATTTTGCTCGGAAGCTAAAAATAGTTCACTGCAAAAATAGTAACACTAATCGGTCATAGAGCAAAATTTTGATTTTCACATTTTACGCATTTTTTAACATTCTCTATGTGTTCTCTATCTCTTTTTATTTTAATTGATAATATTGACAAGTTTAAACAAAATTAATGTTCAAACTTTGAACGAACTGTGAATTATTATGTGTATCTCTTTTTAAAAACGCAAGACATGTTATTTCAATTTAATTTGACAATAATTTGCCGAGTACTTGCACCAGTATAGTAGGGCAAAGTGTTTACTGTTTATTCCTATGATAAATGCGTCGCCATTTTCGCACTTATTGCATCTAATCGGTAAATCGGATAATAAATTTACAACTGTGATAAAATTATATTCTAATAAAAGTGAATAAATTGGACAATATTATTTGATGATTGGTGATATTCCTGGAAGTCCTGAAAATCTGTGGGTCAGTATAATTTATCGAAAGAGGTTAGAAATATCTTTTTACTATTTTCAACTTTCTCAATTTCAATATTGCACGTAGAGCTTTGAACATATTTGGTATAATACAACAATGTAGACAGATTACCTTCCGGTATTTTGCATTTGATTTTGTTTGAATGTAATTAGACTAATCCTTACTAAACAATAATATACAATCACATTTCGAGAGCTGGTTTAATAATATATATAGCCAGATTATTATAAGTAACTAATTACTAATTTTTGTTAAACAGGGATTCATAATATTTTAAAGAATTGTATGATATACATTTGAAAACCATAATTCCATATTACCTATGTTCATATTTACACATTTAAAAATAAGTTATTAATAGGTGTCATAACAATAACAGTGTTAAAACTTTGTTACAACTTGTAAGTTCATGAATATCTATGATGTAGGAACATTGATTACTCATATTTTGAGTAATTCCTGGTATTATCCATCATTGATACAATCATCATATTGCAAACTTACTACAAAATTTAATTTAAATTGATAGAGTTAAACAGATGGAAAGTGAAGTCCAATATATGTTTTTAAAACAACGGGTTGAAATTTTGTACACCTTGACTTTGATATGATAATTGTTATTACTAAATTCAAATAACTCTGTCAGTTAGTATGAATAAACTTTTTTTACTTAATCACACAAACATACATATTTAAGAGCTTGGGTCAGTGGGTTAGGATGAGTTTTTGAGAAACAATTTTCCGCTTACGAGGCTCAGTCATGTAGTATAATGACCATTAACAAAATATCATACCATATAAA
>CAJQZM010016462.1:0-12233 GCA_907164665.1 Colias nastes | reverse complement strand
ACAAACCAGTTTTTAATTAATTGAACTATAATATGATTTATTTCAAAGATGAGTCAGTATAATTATTAATTCTTGTCAAATAAACACGAGCGTTACTAATTGTTTGAGTATAGCCGAAAGCTAAATCGTGTCCGTGGCCCGCGTCAAATACCCGCCGGCAATCGCATTGGGATTTTTGACGCAAAACCACACCTACAAATGTAGCTAAGCGGCTATTAGAGTTTTATTTAATTGAGACATTTCTATTATTGCGTAGTTAGAGATTGTTAAAAAAATATGAAAAATTGCATTGACATGTGTCATATACTTATTCGATTTCTTTCGTCTGTTTTAATTCGGTCGGCTAAAGACTTAATCCACATTAAATTGGTGCAATTTGGGTGCAATTATTTGTAATTATTTGCAACAAGAACAAGTATACGGAAACGTTTAATTGCCTCAGGTAGGTAGTTACGGTAGATACTGGTGGGTATTTTCTATAAATTCAGTACCGATTTGATACAAAACAAGATCTTTAATTTTCATTTATTTAATTCATATGTTCCAATATGTTCATTAATATTCATGAGTTGTCAATATCATTGTGATATTTCATATCCAACTTAAACAATAATTTCTTTATTTTGTTATATACCTAGTACCTACATTGCTCTTTCCAATCTCTATATAAATTATAATATGAATCTCTCACAGTCGTCTGAATGATTTTGTTTCATATAAAATACAATTTTCTTCCGCATCATTAAAATACTGGTTCAAGGGATAGGGCCGCGCACAATACTGTAATGATGATATGATTTCGAATGAAGACGACCCCCTATCAAACGCAGAGCTCAGCTAATATGCCGTATAAAATGACGCTTTCAAAATATTTTGCAAACAAAGAGGAACCCTTCTGAACTTGTGGTTTTGGTATTGAATGCACCCGTCGAGTGCAGCTCCTTCACTTTATTGCCACTAACTAAATATCCATGTTCTCAACGCGTAATAAACTAAATTACGTGATCATCTCGTAATGGGTTTTGGTTTAGATGTTTTAAGAAAGTATAATATTTACATATAAGTCTAATTATTAGAATTGTTAAAAATAATAACAGATAAATCCATATAAATTAACTGTTTCAATTGGTTTCTACAGCGATGAAATTCACTGTTATAGGTACAAATAAATATTTTTGAGTTGAGCAATGAGCATAGTTCAGCATAGTCAACTCAAAAATATATTTGATACAATTTATTGTTTTATTACAATAATTATTAATCTATTGTGAGATCTTGAACAAAGGCTTTTCTTACCGTAAAATTAAATCAAGCGTATTATTTTACACATTTTTTTTAAAATATAAAGAATTTAATACAATAGTTAATAAAAAAATTAATCTCGGCATATGATAAATGATAATGTTGTAACCCTGTAACAATCGGGAGCGTTTCAAAGCCGTTTATGAGGAGCGGCCATCTGCCCCGGATTGATAAATTGTAGTATAAAAAATATTAATATTAAGTACCAAATATACGTGATGAATATGTGTGCATTATTGAGAGGAGTACACATATTCAGACTGAAATTTTAAATATTAAAGTTTGAAATTTAATTTAAAGTAAGTGAAGAAAATTTAGCCTACAATCGCTATGATATAGAAAATGTGCCAGCCAATTAAACTAATATTTAGATCAAATACATTACAAACATTGAAATAATTAAATATACAGGACAATAAAAATGGATGCTCTAAACGTAACATCATGGGCGTGGCTATCACTCTATAATACTGTACCTTGGCCCTCGTCCCAAAAATCTCACTTCAATTTTCACACAAGCATGTCGAAAATCAGGGACACACCAACACATGAATAGCTACCCTACAAGCTGTGATCGCATGATATTGTCGCCTCGAATAGACAATACTGTTCTAAGCGGTTTACTTTTTATCAGCTTTGTGAGCACGTCCCCTTTCCAACATTTACAATGTCGACAACACTGTAGATGAAATTCGAACCGGTACATAAACGCTAAGCACATTTAAATAACAATAGCAAGCGCATCTACAGTTCTGTTCTGTAAATGATACCCGTTTCAGATGTTCGCACCTGATTTGATAAGGTACCAAATTTCGGGTAAAAAAACACAGCGATGCCGTCTACTGTATTTCGCTAAATTTCAAAGCGTTGGACAGTGCGAACAGGGTTTTGGCGTGCGAGCAAAAACCTCGTCGCCATGATACGGCTGCAAGAGGCTGGAACGCGTCTTCAGTCACATAACACATTGCGCGCTACATCCAACTGCATCGAATGCCTTCGTACGATACGCATCTTGCATCTCTAATGCGATCTGTAATTAAATAGATAGCTGTCGATTAAACAACAGCTTCTTACAACATATTAAGAATGATACACGTTTATAATAAAATTCCCTCGGATGAAATCAATGCGAATGTAAACGTAATTGCGACTTACATTCTCATCTTATGTGAATATCGAGATGATGTTTTTGTCATTACATAATGTGCTTATATCTACCACCCGCATCGATCTTCCCTTAATGAATAATGAATCGATAGAGCCAGATAAGTCAAATCCTTGCGGATAATTTTTTGTTGCTATTTTTAAATCACTGATTATGAAAGGAGCTCTAGAAATAAATGAAAATTTATTTAATGATGCTTCGAAATTTACATTTATTAACATTTTACATTTTTATCATAAAAATGATATTTTAGTAGTCGAGCAGAAAAGGTTTTTAGTTTTTTGCCTCGTCATTTGCATTATGTATATGCGTACTATCTTGAAACTCTGTTTGTATGTCATCATAAATTTGTATAATAGCAATGTGTACTCGTGCAATGGATTCAAAGTATGAAGTGCATTTACGGAGGCTCTGCCTACGCTAGCCGCGCTCTTGTATATTATTGCCATCATTCCTTTTGACACTTTACTGCCTAGGCTTATATTTTATAACGACCTGAGAATTTTTGTCCGCTTATTAACTGAGGAGAAATAAAAAATAAAAAGATGTACAGGTCTAATATATCTTACATGAATGGATTTAAGCTTTTAGTTTACTTGTTTTCTTATTTAGCTATAACATATAAAAAGTGAATTTAAAAAGAACGACCTAGGTTTTTCATATACCTATGTATTTATTTCTTTAGCGACTGTCGAAAGGATAATTCAAAAATGGCTGCAGCTATGAGCTTCCTAGCAATGTTTCTAGAATTTCATGCTTGGTCGTATTGTTAAATATTGTGGCAGTGTAGGCTCTATCCGTTATATAGCCTTTAGATTAGGCTCCGTGATCATTAAATTAAATGATCGTTTTCAATGCGCAAGGAAAAACAGCTTGCTCTTTGAAGTACGTTACAGCGCGAAATTCATTCGTCTTGTAGGGCGAAGCGGTGGGTCTCACTGAATCATTCAAACGTTTTTTTCACCGACACCTTGTCGCTATCAATATGTATCGCGCGTGATAGCTGACTTGCCAAAGAATAAATCCTTTTTAAATTTCAAATAGAAAATTCACGTCATTAAACGTATTCAGTGCGAATCATGTTTCTATAAACTACGGACAACATGAAGTTATTGAAGCTAATTCTGCTAATAATCAGTGAATAACAATGAAAAATTAACGACAAATAATACTACTTCAAACTTAAATTTCTAAGAGCCATATAACATAAATATTTTTGATACATTACTCAACAGTCTACACTATTTATATCCTATTAATTATTGTATAACATATCGACAATCATAATATACCTAAACCTATGACCTAAACAGATATAGGTATAACAAGAAGACTCGATTCACATTAACATAATTCTGCGTTAACTGTAGCTTTCCAAATTGAATTCCGTACATTTTACACCAACACCAAAAAGTCTTGATGGAACCTTCGAGACAAGAATTGGATAACAATCGAAATGTTTACACGGTAAAAAGATATAAACGATTCCCAAACTCTCTTTTTATATCGAACCAAGATAGCTTGTAAACGGCTTGAAATATTCATTCCTGTATCTGATGAATTGATGTTTTTGATATAAAAATAGTCCTCGTGTTAGTGGAAACTTATAGTTAAACAGAAACGTATGAAAAAATACTAATAATGTATGTACGGTACCTATAGAGGTAGGTACATAAATAGTTTTTTTTTTTAAATAATAGATATTGATGAAATTCGAATGTAGGTAGAAATATGTCTCTGATTGTTTGGTTGTTAGTAAATTTGATATGCTTCGATAACAAATAAAAAAATTAAAACTATCTTATACATTTTTAACAAAATCTCTATATTCACAATTTTCAATAGGTAATATCTAAGGATTCGCTTTTTCTAGAAAAGTAATATTTAAACACATAGTCTATAGCTTATGATTTATTAGTAGAAAAGGATACATAAAAAAACAACCAACAAATATATTAAAAAACATGATTTATGAAACATGTTATCCTCAAAAATTTAAAGAATGGGCAGAACATTTAGTGTTCCGGCGCGACTAACACAACAATAAAATTAAAGATGACAAAATAAGAACAAAAACGGCTATTAATAATCGTTAAAAATATTGGTTTGTCCCAAAATTGTGCCCAGGGGCTGAAACCTGACTCCGCGTGGGTGTCGAGTGGACGCGACATAAGCGTAGGACCAACTCTATATCTCAACGGATTTATATGACATTAGATATTTTACCGCAAAATTATAATATTTATTGTGTCTAGAATATTTAGATGTTAATGATTTTTTAATATATCGCTTTATGAACGATATTTTACGCTTCTTGCATAATAAGTAGTGAATCTATATTTAAATTTGTTTAGTTTTGGCTTCCTCATTTAGCAATATGAGAGACATATTAAAAAAAATAAAAACATAAACTTAAACATATTTTTTACGAATTTAATGGTTCTCTATCGAATTTTTCATTTCCTTTGAGCATGTAAATTTTTTTAATCGTTAATTTTGAACAAAAATATATTTTCCGTATTAAGATTTTTCTCAGGTTAGTAAAATCATACACCATTTGATTATTTTTTATCGCTTCGTTGCCGACGGTGATGTCGGTTTGGGCTGTCAAAACGCTTGACGTACAGATTGACGAGCTCGCTCAGACATCGTTTTACACTTATTTTCTTGTATGCAGGTGTATCTGACGTATCATATTTAGTCCTACCTACAAAGGAGAATCAAAAATTACCATGAGTTATGAATTGAGCCCTGATAAGAAATGATTAAACACGAAAAGCAATTAATATTTTGAGTTTGTTCACTTCCAATGCAATTTCAGCGCATTCCTTCTGGACTGTTGGACACAGAAATACTATAACATTTTATTACTTTGTGTCGTGTACAGTGTACAGATGGTTATCTAAGCGAGAGCAAGACAGATAGAGATTTCAGGATTTCCGCTGGAGCTACGAGTCTACGACTCTGGCAGTTTAATTTACTATTTTGCTAGACGGTCAAATGTGATGCTTTATCATTGTGCAATAAAGAAAATGGATTTCTATCCCCTACGAGAAAAATAAAGAGCCATAAAGAATTTATTCCGAGAATTAAATAATGGAAAATTTACAAATAACTACGTCTGTTTGAAGTTCATAAAATTGTAATAAGTAGGTACCTATTTATACAGTTATCAGCTAATTAATTCATGTCACTTGTTAAGAAACTTGCCAACACTTGCTGTACAAACTTATTAATATTAAACACAAAAACGTTCACTAAAATGTACTGTCTGTTACATATAGTTCGCATTAGCATGCAATTCTCTCACGCCATAGATTCGTTTTCATTTAATTTATAAAGCAGCGCGATATGACTGTGCAGTTTGTGGCCAGTGTTGTTACAACATTTACTATTATATTTTTATTGGGATGCTTTTGTATGAGTTGGCAGATATTTATCGGGTATTGGAACATTATTCGGTCCGCTCATAATCTTCCGCATAAAGCACCTTGTCACACGGTCGTTGGGCGCCGAATGCGCCGCCCGACCCCGCATATTCTTTTTGTATTTACGGGACAAGGGCCTGTATTCTTCGAGAAGTGGAAAAAATGAAGATATTAATATATCTTTCTAATTTGAAATACGTTTCGGATAAAAGGCGATCATAAATCATTATACTCTGTACGGAATTTAAACGCACGGACAGAATATCGATTTCGGGGAATGGACGATGTCGTCAATCAGTTTCTATGTATTTCACACGACATAATAGATTATTCACATTTAAGAATAGTACGCTAGTAAAATATGACTAGATCAAGGACTAGATGCTAGATGACTGCTATTAAAATTACTATAAAATCATTTTCATCCAATATAATCAAAATCAGTTATGAGGAATTCGCTTTCTTTATGCTTTTATTTGATGCTCATTAATTTTAATGTTTATGAATGTTGTTTTAGATGTTACCTAATGCGTGTATCGATTAGTTTTAAGGTCAGAGGAACATGGCGGTCGTGTCTGGTCGAAATAGACTATTGTGTCAATAAACGGCCAGTCATCGAATTCTCATTAGCCGCTTGTCTATTGGAGATTGAATTAACTCGGATAAGCTCCATTCTCTAATAGCTATTAACCGATTAAAACAATGCCTATTACATTTACTTAAATTGAGAGATATAAATGATTTATGTAATGCCCACAGACATGTGGTAATGCCAATAGAAAACGTTTTATTCAATTTTGCGTTCACTGATCTATGCTAAACATTGTATTGTGTGCCAGACTTAATTGAGTTGTGTTTTAGAAAAGATTAGTATCGCACGATCATAGTTGACATCAGAGTTGGATGTATTATTATGTATACGAGTAATATGCTTATTAAAATAAAATACATGAATAAAACAGGTGCAAAACGTATCAAATAACAATTTATTCACAAACTGACGAGTTCGCGAACATAAGATAATGTAGTCTAATAATTTGCTTAAAGTGTTGTAATCTTCGTAAATAGCCGTCCCATTGAGAGCAACCTGATATCCGGCTGTCATGTTTGTTTTTTCTATAAACTCACCTAACGCCATTTACACAATTTGGGAGCAAAGGCCGCCTGTGTCACGTTACACATCACCCGTGCTATTTCTAAAAAGCTTGTTTTCTCAGCAGAGTCGCACTTAAGGAACGCACGGTAATTCGATACCGCAGAATTATTCATCTCAGGCAATGTGCCAGCGATTAATTATATCTACTGATCTTTATTTCAACGCAATAGTTATTAAATTAAAGATTAGGGTAAGGGATTCTGGCTCACATCGCTTCAATATTAGTAATAACTTTTGAGTCAAATTGTTGCTCTACCTATAAAGTTCCGTCACCAATGACTTAGGATTTATGAATAATTAATATTTCTACTACTGCTTGTTCTGTGTCACAAGCTTTATTGATCGTTATATTAATACATTGTATTCTATATATTAAATGTTCAATTATACTCAAATAGACACTACATTGATCCTGTCTGCAGTCTGGTAGCTATATCGTTTATAGAGTTCTATAAGTTTTATCTATACTTAGTTGCTATAATATTATAAAGGTGAAGAGTTTGTATGTTTGTTTGAACGCGCTAATATCAGGAACTACTGGTCCGATTTGAATTATTTTCAATGTTAGATAGCTCATTTATCGAGGAAGGCCATAGGCTTTATATACCTATATCATCACGCCAAGACCAATAGGAGCGGAGCAATGCGCGTAAAACCGCGGGGAATAGCTAGTTAATGAATAAAGTTCAAATTTCTCTAAAGCCAATATAAGATAAAATAATTTAACATTCATGAATTAGGTAGTCTCCACTGTCCACCAACTTTGTCTTAATAATGCCAATTCAATCAGAAACTGCGCAATCAAATCTATTCAAGTATAAAAGTTCCGTCTGTATTTCTGTAAATAATCTGTGGATAAAATTTCACATCGATAATAACGTAACAAAAAAGTGTCTCCCGTGGGTGATACAGGCGTTTAAGATAAACATCTGACCCTAGCCCGTGTCCCGACGTGGCATGCAACGAATTCACGACGTGCATTCTCGCTTCATGTTCTTTCTGTTTTTATTTTCTCATAAATTTTATATGAATATGTTTGTATATCTCTAGGAAGGTATGGATGCTTCGGAGGAATAATTTGAATTTGCGCTATTATATCTACGGGGTTGTTTGGCCTCACACATGAAATTTTGTCACATTGGTGTGTAGTATGGTCTGTAGTAGTAAAATTATAAGCATATAATTTTTTCTCAATCTCATTTGCCGCTGAACCTAGACTCATAAACAGAAATATAGAAACATTATAAAAGTTCTATTTTTAGTTAAAATATTTTAAATGAAGATCTTTATGATTATCGATAGTCGATACATCAATGTCAAACAAATTAATCAAAAGGTCAACTCGTCGAAACTAAAATTGCATTCAAATTATTTTCAAATTATAATCCTGACTAGGAAATAAAGAATTATTACCATAGATGACTTGACTTCTAACATTTACAATTCCACATAATAATCAAAGAAAAAACAATGCACAAAACCTTTTTCAATAAGATAACAGTCAGATACCATAACACTAAATTATTAAATCGATGATCACAACAAAAACGTTAATAGAAAGCCAACTATTATTAAGAAGTAATCCTTTGTTTCCCCTATGAGGTAACCCAATACACGTGAATGTTGCACATCAGGGCCACCGTGTCAGCGGCGCGTGCGCAGAGATAACCGATCACATTCCCGATAGAATTTGTCGTTAAGTATTTTTTGTGACACAAGATGAAACGCTCGATTAGTAATTAGACGGGCGACACATGTTTTCGACTCCTTCATCTTCTGCCTCATTAGGATCCCGGTCAGCCAACTTAGTCGATTTAAAATAGCTAGGTAGGGTTCCGCACCTCACAGCGGAGAGGTTTTCATATGCTGTTATAAAAACTTAAAGTTTTTACCTATTACAATGATTGCTCTAGCCTCTATGCATTCAATCTCATCCGTAACAGAGTGTCGAATGTTTTGAATTGGAAAGTTCTCTTCAGCAAAAAGCTCAATATTTTTCTTTCAAATAAAAATGTATAGGTAAGTACCTAATATCTAGTTCATTGCGATATTTTCGACAGTAGAAAAAATTTAGAGTAGGTTTTTCGATTTAAAGTGAAATGGATGACGGATATTTTTTCTCAGTAAGTAAAAAAGTCTCTTCTACGGAACTTATGTCTGCTGTGCGCATTCGCACTTTATGGGTTTTTATTTTTATCTTTTCGGGTACGTATTTGAATTTTGAAACCAGTATTTTGATCACTAGCGCGTTTTAATAAAATCCCGTGTAACAACAAGATTTCGAAGCGATTAAACCTTCTCAATTTATGGCTAAACATGTGCATTTTATTTTTGTTGATATAACATAATGCGTTAACGCTACCTTGCTTATTTGTGCCTATTTGGAGCGAAAGGAAGTATCACTATTCATAATAAGCCTTAGAATGTGTGATCCGTTCATTCAGTATTTCGACACTGTAACAAAAATTGCGGTAAAGGGACTCGAGAAAGCTATTATGCCTGTGTTAACAGACACTTGAGATTAGCATCTGTACGTCCTCAACGAGATCCTCGAGTTTCAAACACAATACGGGGGATTACAAGCGAAAAGGTTTATTTGTAAACACAACAATGAAAGAATATTGTTGTACGCCGCGGTCACACTAACCGCCCGTTCAGCCTCCTTGTAATGTATTTTATTGTGGCGTATTCCCATCACACACGATTCGGTGAACTCGTGAGGAATTCATCACAATATTAAGCTCGGGATGCCGCCGATACCGCAAAAAATAAACAAAAACATGTGTCAATGACGTATCAAAATATTATAAAGCCGTGTTTTCCTGAAAATGAACCTTTATAAAATCCCAGAACGATGTGATAAATATTATACCTAATAATAATAAAATTATTTAGGAATAATCAATTAATTATCATTATTATTTTTGTGAAAATTGTTCCAATTTGTTTTCATCTCAATAATTCTTACTAACTCTACATTGACATAATAATAAATTCAGTGTTTGAAGGTAGAACTTATGTTTTTATAGGGCTCTTAAAAAATAATGTTGAATATTTCGCTGGCCCTTAAAGCGTACAATTTCATATGAAACTTTAAAGATAAATAAGTTATTTTTATTTCTTATTTAAAGCAAAGGGTAGCTTCACTAAATAAAGAGACAGATTAACGTCATTGTTCATTTTAATCATCACATCATCGGAAGGGATTCTTTCAATGTGAAAACTTTAACTTAACACTCGTGTTAACTGAAATGTAATCTTTTGACGTTAATTTAAGGTTTAAATTTCTTAAACCTTTTATTCGTACGGCATTGTCACGACAATGTGACAAAGTCTTCTTATAAAGATGATTTATGTCCCTGTTAAGTATCCCGTGCAATTGTTACGAATATTTATTTGTGCTCGTAAACTATAAACAACGAGCAAATCTGGTTATTTATTGCGTGATTGGACATTCGCATTCGCGGCCATCGATGTTTTGTTGTGTATAGGAAGCAACAAATTATAGCTTTTTGAATAATTCCCGTAAGATATGAGACTATGGTGTATTTATTCTGCTGCTGTTTTAAGATACAATATCACTGTTATGTTTATCTTCATTTCTATATGAAATAATTATTAAATAACATTACCTGGGTGCATAATATTTTTTATTTAGATATTATTTTTCAAAATACTTTAACAAATAATTGAAATTAATAACTGAAACATTTTCTAAATACTTTTTTGTTCTTTTCAGGTGAAAAACCGTTTAAATGCGAATACGCTGGTTGTGACCGACGTTTCGCAAACTCTTCAGATAGGAAAAAGCATTCCCACGTGCACACATCGGACAAGCCGTATAACTGCAGAGTGCACGGTTGCGACAAGTCTTACACCCACCCGTCTTCGCTTCGCAAGCATATGAAGGTCCACGGCGCCGCTGGTGACGCGTCCCCGAGGTATGACAGCGACGGGGATGACTCCTCGTCTGCTGGAAGCGTGAGCGTTACTGCCGGCGCGGCGAGCCCTCCTGTTCCGATACCACCGCCCCCAGTACCGCCCGCTCCTCACCACCCTCAACACCACCTCACTATCACAGATAAGTTAGAAAGTCTAAACGATAAATACCTAAATCCACACGATCAGAAATCCTACGAGCGACCACCAGCCCCACCGCATCACGGGCAACCACCTCATTTAACAAATATCGGCGGTAATGGCATGATGGATAACAAAATTGGCTTTAGTGGGCACTGGGGTCAATTTCAGCAGCCCGCCCCAGCAGTTCCTCATGGTGTTCCAGAATGGTGGTGTCCCTCGCAAGAATCGTATCACCACCATCATCTGATGCATCATTCAGGCGCGGCCGCCGCATACTGACCCCATCGCGCTTAGGGAACTCTTCATTCTTCGTTAATTGAATTATAATATACTTCAAATCGTGCCTGTTCATAAAACCTATAAATTTATATAAACTTTAATTTTACTAATCCGCCTAAAGCTTTAACGATAGTTTTTGAAAAAATAACGTAGAATGAAAGTTCACTTAAGCGCCGCTTGGTTTTTAAAATGTTACGCTTATAAATAAATTATCTGTATTTCTTGATATTTCCCATGTAACTCCTTGTAATTGATATATTCTTATACTGAGGCCAATTTTAGCCGTCCGAATGTTTATATGTATCTACCTATTGAATCCTACAGACTGTAAGTAAAGGGTTATTTAAAAGAGTATGAACAATTAATAGAAATTGAATTGTGGTGTTAAAACAAAAAGCTGTTAAAACAATGACCGATTCATTGAAAGCTTTACAGCATGTTGTATATCTCCCATAAATAAAGTCATACTGTGTCTTATTATATTTTAGAGATATTCTATTTTTATTGTCTGCGAGAGACCATTGTAATGTTTGTAACATTTTACACTATGCAACGGGTAAGGAGCAAAATTTTGTCAACCTCGTTGACAGTGATTTATTGCAACTTTCAGATATTGTAAAGCATTTTTAAAATGTACAAACAGATGTATTGTTAAATTGCAAGCATTCTCAGAATATGATTTTAATTATTCTTATAAGTGTGTTAAAACAACGAATTTCTTAATGTTTTATATATTATCTACTATGTATAACGTACGTACCTATCTATATTTTAAAATATATTCATAAATAATTTTATGTAAAATCTTTTCACAATATAC
>CAJQZM010016460.1:0-18229 GCA_907164665.1 Colias nastes | reverse complement strand
AACAACTGAACAACAGAATCGAGTTCTAACCCCCAAAGTAACAATGGTCCAAGGTTGTTTGGTCAAACGAGAAATCGTTCCGTGGGAAACACCGTGGTGGTAGTGAGAGCGACAATAAAACATTTATAAACGCGTATTAAAAATAGATACAATAAATGCTATACCCAGAGGGGTAACATTCAATGTCAGTATTGGGAATATTGCAACAAACTTCCGGTTTATTTATATCCATGCTATTACTATAAAGACGAGATATATATTTGTCTATTTACAAGCAATAAACTACTTTAATAATTTTAAAGACAAAATTCACTGGTTGAAAGTTTTGTCTATTCTGGGACAATTAAGGTTAGTCTGGTCGAAACCGGCGAATTTTAAAATCAAATAGGTATTGATACAAGACCGAAATCATTATTATTGAAAAAAGGGAAATGTTTAAGCGTAACATACAAGTCAGTCACTTATAGGTACGTTCTGTTGCGAATAATAGGCCCAGTGGAAGAAATATTATTTCCATAAATTACTTTTAGGTATTGTAAATAAAAAGACGTAAAAAACTATAACATATTTCATTACTTATTTATTGTAAATCTAGTCTATAACAATCGCCATCGCTTAACCGATTCACCCGCTCTAACTCCCACCACACAAAGGTCACCCACAAAACAATGGGTCAGACCCCAATTCGGTTTTAACTTTTAACAACTGCACTTATGTCGCATTTTAGTCAGTGACGTCATCGGTTAAATCTAGATACTAGAACATTTAGACCTTACAAGTTTTTTGATGCTAAATTTACTTTTACTAAATTAAGACAATCAATATTCAGACCTCTAAACTTGGTAGAAGCTATGTTCTTACGAAATTTATACTTTTACTAACTTTAGCATTCGTGGTAAAAAGTACCTACATATTTATTTCAAGTTATAGTCTCTCTACCGGTATGTAACTTAATTTTTTTTGTTTATCTCTGTGTGATATCAGTTTATCAAAAATTCACCCTTATCTGGTCAATCTTACTTGTTATTGTAGAAAATTCAAATACTTTCTTGGTTTATTGAGTCACTTCATTACAAATGACTCCAATTTCAGTACGTTCCTAATCTAAGACCACTCGGAATGCTAGTTTTCAAATGAAAAAACAAACATCAAAATCGGTACACCCAGTCAAAAGTTCTAAAGTAACAAACAAAACACATAAATTGAGAACCCATTTTATCGAAGTCGGTTGAAAGCCTGTTGCTAGGCAACCATTACTCCAATACAATTAGCTGTACACACATCGTTAGCTGATTAGCTGCGTGTGTGTGTGTATCGGCGAAATTTAAAAAGCGTTTACCGAATCGAACACAATTTTCCAATTAGCCGACGCTTTTGGCCGACAAACGGACGGATTGTGTATGCGAAACACGTAGTGTCGTATTACTTATTTTGAAGATGTACAGCTTGAATTTAGAATTATTTTCCTCATGAGTTAAAAAAAATAATGTCTCAAACACTATTGTGTTTAACATTCGAAATTATATCCGACAAGTTTAGATTCAGAACGTTTTTAATTTATTAAACCCACAAAAATGTTCTATGTGCTCATAAACTAACATCTAAAAGTAACAAAAATATATTTATAAAATACATTTTTTTAGGAGCAAATAGGTGCCAAATATCAAAATATCAAATATCTTGCCTGCATTGATTTCGATATGCTTATAAAGTATTATATTACTTTAAAAGTTAAGGTTTTTAAGTAAGTGTTAAGGTTATTTTATTGAAGTCGGTTAAACAAGAAAATAGAAGACACCACATAAGAATATGTAACATCACTGTGTCTTGCATACTAACGAGACAAACAGAGGTGTGACGGTATTGATCATTGATAAACAATTGTTACTGCAGGGATATTACTTTAACCGACTTTAAGATTTCTTTTACGTTTTTACTCTGTACCTATTGGTCTTAGTGTGATGATATAAAGCCTAGTGTAACTATGAACTATCGACCGTCGAACTATAAAATTATAGATACAGATAATGACAATTATCTAGTAACAAAACTTATAAAACGAATTCTCATATATAACATTACATTAAAATTAGTCCAGCCGTTACAAATATACACACAGACAGATAAAAAACTAACTACAAAAGGCACATCATCGACACATCTAAATTAACTTCCCAACGCGATACAATTACTGCAATAGTTAATTTTTTGGACCACGCACTTCCCACGTGCTAAAAAATGACCAAAAAACAATGTAAGTAATTTAAAACTCCCAATCAAGTCGTTGAACTTAGTCTTATTACTCATATTTCTTAACAAGCTTTATACATTGCTTCTTATACACGTGTGAAAGAAAGTCGAACTTCCACTTATAGTACACACAACGCAATGTATAGCAAAGTTTATTGAACTGTCGTTCGAAATAAAATTCATTATACATTGCTTGTTATATCTAGCGTATTCATGAGTTCAATAAAATTTGCCAAACATAACGCGCAATGTACAGCGAATTTATATTAACCGTCGTTATATAGAATAACAACCCGTCTTTGTTTGGCTACACATGTGCAATTTCAAATAATCAATCACATTAAGCGAAGTGAGTACGAGTGTCTTTTTTTTCAACTTCCGTCTTAAACATATGGCCTATAACTTTCTTCGAAACACAGATTTATAATATACTAGCGACCCGCCCCGGCTTCGCACGGGTGCAATGCTGATACTAAATACACTACAGAAAAACTGTGAACGTTGTATATAAAAACATAGCGGCCCGCTCCGGCTTCGCACGGGTATAAAATTGTATAGCCGGGCGGCCGGCCGGTACCGCCGCAAACGCTACGTCCCGCAATTTTTAAATCTGTAATATCTTCGAAAATATTCACTTAAATCATACGGTGTAAAGGGCCATATAGATCTATATTAAATGAACAATGTGTTCAAGGTATTTAATTGGTTAAGGATTAATGCTGTATTGGTTAAAATCGCTTCGAAAATTAGCCATTATTTGTCGTAAAAAATAAATGACAAAAAAAAGTTATTGTGGGTTATCCATAAGAGATAGACATATACCATCGCGGACTTTTCTGTAGACCTTTTCAATGTGTATAATACTTAGTATATTATTTTGATAAAACTCGTAGGGTTCAGCCTGCGTTTGCAATGTAAGCGGAAAAAATGTAATTTTATACGACATCACATTAGAAACCTCAAAAATAACAGTACTTCTCCACTATTTAATGGATGTTATTATACATATAAACCTTCCTCTTGAATCACTCTATCTATTAAAAAAAACCGCATCAAAATCCGTTGCGTAGTTTCAAAGATTTAAGCGTACAAAGGGACATAGGGACATAGGGACAGAGAAAGCGACTTTGTTTTATACTATGTAGTGACTAGTAGCTTGCCCCGGCTCTGCCTGGGTAGACTTATTTTTGTAAGTTTTTCAAATTTACAAGTTATTCTAGTCAAAGAGAAGATATATTGAATGAAATTTCATTAAAATACGTTGAGCCGTTCTTGACTTATAAGTGTTAAGTGCCATCAACTAAAACGACTTTCTTTTTACATACTAATAATTTTACTACACAGACTATTTCTACCGTCAAAATCTCCAATTAAATACCGAAAAATCTGCTTCAAATCCGTCAAATAATTCCAAACAATAACCTCATTTACCGAAGTCGGTTAAACCATTTCATTTCTACTATAACGGTTGGCCAGCGGTCATATAAATTGGTTCACACCAATTGTTTTGGACAATCGTTCTCAAGCGTTGTTATTCATTTATTTATACTAGCTTTCAACGTAGCTTTGCTCGTTGGGTTCAAATTTAATAATTAAAAAGACGAATCTTTATAATTACGTCAAAGGATGATTTTTTAATGAAATAAGCCTATTCAATCTTCAAGTAAATATGCCGAAAACCAATTTTAGTATTATTTTTAACCCTAAGGAGTAAGTAGACAAAGTAGACAACAGCATAGTTTCAAGTAGCGACACATACCTATATGACTTTAATCAAATATTCATTAATTAAATTAGTCATTATAAGGTCCTGCTTTTAAAAGCAGTCCCTATTCAATTTAAAGGTAACATACAAAAAATACAATAAAATCGCATTTTAGCGTTTTCTTTTCTAAACTACATACTTTTCAAACTACCCACTAATGCTCCCTACTAATAATTATTCAAAAAAAATCAATCTCGCAGGCGGTAGTACAAAATCTAAATGCCATTCCTTGTAGATAACCGAGTCCCGTTGCCGTTAGCAACCGGTTTCTGTCAAGATGCATTCCTTCGCTTATAACGTCCTTGTGGAGTGCTTTTCCTATGTAATCCTATCCTCTTTACACTGCCGAAAAAGGAGTAAGCAGACAAAGTAGTTTTAAGTTAATCCGATTTGATCGAGGAAAAATGTTAAAAATTCGGAGTCCTATGATAAAGACCTGGTCTAAAAATTTGGTGAGTATCTTTAAACTTTTGACGGTAATGAACTACGGATAAAGCAGTTTAAAATTAACCCGAATACGTCTAGGAAAGAAAGACTTTATTTAAATGTTGGAAGACCTGGTCTTAAAATTTGGTGAGTATCTTTAAACTTTTGACGGTAATGAACTACGGATAAAGCAGTTTAAAATTAACCCGATTACGTCTAGGAAAGAAAGACTTTATTTAAATGTTGGTAGGTATCTTTTAAACTTTTAAAATCGTAATGCAATGCAAACTTGACCTGATTATTATCCATTTATAGATTTGTGAAACACACTTTTTGGTTAAATTTTACAGCAAAAAGGTTTCTAGGGCTTCTACTAATAAATCTTTGTAATTTCAGTAATAAGTATTCAGGTACTATTATTATAACATGTTTTGTATAACCTGTGTATAATCCATCACATTTCATCAAAGCATATCAAACGCTCCCTAAAACTGTTTCTTCGCGTGTTTATTGCACATTGAATAAAATCGATTTAACGCACCAAAATATTTATAATTGCTCACGTATCTTCGTAACTACATGTATAAAATAATCCTCTAAGTATTTATATCACTATCATTGTAGAAAATGAATTGTTGTTATCTATACTTCTATACTACAATGTTTGTTTGAACGCGCTCATCTCAGGAACTAGTACACCGATTTCAAAAATTCTTTCACCATTGGATATGTACGTTATCCCTAGAGTGTTATAGTTTATATATCTACCACGGGCGAAGCCGGGGCGGATGCTAGTTATCTATAAAATGTATCGTTTATGCAGACTCTGACACGCGCTTTAACTAGTTAAATAATCAATACAATAACTTTAAACACTTGTATTCGATTATTCTCAAGTACTCCAACTAGTACATACATAAAAGGATCCAAAAAACGTCTCGACTCATATTTAGTCAATGTTGACGTAGATAAGAGGTCAGTGACCGCTCTCGCGCCTACAGCGAACCTTTGACTATTGTTATAACAAGTCATGTTTTAAGTAAGAAGTTTTCTTACAAAGTTTATTTTTGCTGTAAAAATGTTTTGAATTGTAAATTTTTATTTAATAGAATTAGTCATTATCCTGGAGAAAATTCGTAAGATGAATTTATAATTGATACTTTTTAACGCTAAAGTTGAGATCAAGCTGTTAAAGGATAGTTATTTTTGTTTGTATTAAAGTCATTTTGCTTTTAAAGAGAAAATGTTTATAAGTAATAAACTCAAAAACTACTGGACCGGCTTTTATAACTCTTTCTCCTTTAGAAAGCTGTATTTCAGTAATAGGGTATAATTTTATTTTGATATTTTTTCAACTTAACCGCGGATAAAACCGCCAGTTGCAGCTTATATTTATAATGGAACTAGCTCTCAACAATAGAAATACCGAATATATACAAAATATAGCAAAAAATATCATAATAATCTGATAAGCCATTTCTTAGGAGTTTGGCTACGAACTCTGTGACATGTTTTTTTGTAAATTATACTTTTATTGTACCTAATTTTATTGCCTCATACCTAGTCAAAAATCTATTTGATAAATGCTTGCCACTACGATTTTAAAGCAACAACTTATAACGAAATAATCCAAATTAGAATAGCTCCAAATACTTTATTTAATTAAGTTTAACCATCCACCGCATTGTTTAATTTCTTTGTCAGATCTTGTCTTTTACATTCACCCAATTAAAAACTATATTTCAACTCAACACAAGAAAATAATTTGAATATGTATTTGCCTACGTTAGCCTTGGTTTTTCATTTCGAGGTATTAAAACTATTCTACTCAACATAAGAAACCAGCACAAAGATGTATCTTATCACGATAGTTAGGGATCAACAAATCACACGATACAATATGCTGAACTGGAGTGCGTCGCCTTTCACCTTCCACAATGGTAGCGTCAGCAACGGTGTTAGTTAAAAAATTAATTGTATTGTTTGAAATTAACACACTAATTCGCGATGTGCTTTCTTTCTAATTATTAATAAAAACCAAAAAGGAATAAATAATTCTAATATTTGTGTGTTTCACTATTTTACCGTGTTTATATCTACCACCAACTATTTGTCACTTACACTTTCACGTCCAAGTCACTTATCGGATTATTTTGAAATTAATATAAAGATTAAATAACTTTAAAGAAAGCAAAACATTTTCACTCTTTAAATCATTCACGGTTAGATATATGCACGCTTTTTAAGTAATCTACTTTTTAAATACACTTAAAATTCGTGACATATCAAAAAATAACAGCTTCTCATTTTTGCTATCCCTACCTCAGGCCTCGAGCAATGAAAGTATCTAGGTTGGATGTTAGTACATTCGTTATGATGGTAAATATTGGCCGAATCGAATTATCTTACATTCCAATGTCATGCTGACGGTACCGACGAACCTTTGAACGTAACATACCACACAACTCTATCATATATTGCTCAACTATATCTATTGTTATGAGAGACTTATAAAACTAAATCAGTCTTCAATTATTCTTCTAAATCCTTGCATTCAAATGCTACTTAGTTGAGCATTAGATACTGTAGAAAAATATGATATCCTACTACATACTATTATTTCACTATTACTAATTATTATAATCAGCATATTTCACTATTACTAATTATAATCAGCATTATTTCTGTTTGCTGTCCTAACAAAATAAAATATTATTAGCCCTCTACAGTTTGAGGATATATTTCGGTCTAAACTCTAAAAGGACCATATCGGGTCTGAATAAAATTGTTCAGAGATAGACCACAATTTATATTAACCCCTTAGCTTATTTGCATCTATTCATACAACACAAGCGAACCCACGGAGAAAAGCTAGTCCACTTTGAATGAAATTTTGCACAGATATACCTACTTAGACCATAATTTGCATTAGTTAACTATCTTGTATGTACACAAACGAACCCAGTTGCAACAAGCTATCTTTTATGCATTTTCTTTATTATTAGGTAATGGCTATATATAACCGCGATAATCGCGATATTTTGGATTAGTGTCATCAGCTCTGACGTCAAGCAATCGGCCACTCGATTGGTGATAAGTTTGTTTTGAATATTAACATGTTTAAACAAATTTCCTTTCTTAACTTGATCTAAATATTCCTGCAGTTTAGGCCTTAGCCTAAGGCCTATACTATAAAATGAAAACGTACAGATTTGTGATATACCCTAAGGCCCTTAAATGTGACAAAGTATACCCATACTTTGTCACATTTATTTCATTTTTCTAAGGGAGAAAATTATATACCTTCAAATGCCATATTCTTTTTCCTCGAAGCTTGTTCAAATAATGACTCATTGTATATTTTGTTATTATCTATATATCGAACGTTATCCAGATAAGCTGTGCTATCTAGATATCCTGGATCCGTCTTGTCTGGGAGGGCATTTTATCTCAATTTGCGTAGCAGATAAAAGAGGTACAGGTGCACGTATGCACTTGTTTTGTGTGCATACTGATACTGATAGTGATAAATACCTAATACCCAGTGGTATTAGGTATTTAGGGCATGGAAGTACTGAAGTTTGTTTGCTGACTGTACTTCTTATAATCGTGATAATGGGACAGTTTAGGGACATCATAATTCTTAGTATGATGATAAGATTTTGTGTATAAAATTCTGGTACGAATTGTGACATTTTTGGGGACAATTCTTATCAAATAGAACAACAAGAGGACATTTTTGGCACAAGATTCTGACTAGAACAAAATAAAACTATTTTGAAAACAACGGAACATATTTTTGGTATTGATCTATTAAGTTGTTAATAATCATACTTCAATCACTGTTCGGAAACTTCATAGTTTATCAACAAATTTTATATACTATCTCGTTTATATTTTAACTGACCGCCTCCTTGGTACAGTGGATGACGCGTGAGCGTAAAACCGAGGGGTCCTGGGTTCGATTCCCGGTGGAGACGAAGAAAAAAAAATGTCTCGGTCTGGCAGGACACAGAAGGCTGATCACCTACTTGTCTCTAAAGAAATTCGATCAGTGAAACATATGTATAATGGATCTGCCCCTTACCCCACTAGGGGACATGGGACTTCACTTTTATATTTAAACTAAAACAAAAGCATACAAATCTACAGAGTGAATTAAACCACATTTTAAACCCGTTAAATCTGCATATTTTCCACAATGACACTTGCAAATTGCAACGATAAACCGAATTGTATTATTATTATGGGTGATGTCATACAATGTTGTCATACATACATAACGATTACTTATGTCAGTCAATATTTAAAAATTTCAACATATTATTTATATGTACATATAGTGAAGTATTTCCATACAATCCTATTACACATCCTACTAATATTAAAATGCGAAAGTTGGTGAGGATAGATGTTTGTTACTCTTTCACGCAAATACTACTGAACCGATTACAATGAAATTTGGTATGTAGGTAGCTGACGACTCAGAATAAGACATAGGCTACTTTTTATCCTGGAAATCTCACAGGAACGGGAACTATGCGGGTTTTTCATTGAAAACGCAGGCGAAGCCGCGGGCGGAAATCTAGTCTTAACTTATTTCAGCCCGTGTCTTCGATCGCGTGCTATACGGATATAAATACTTCAAAGTTAATCCAGGCTTATCTATCTATCTACTAAATTTCGACCAAATCGGTTCATTTGTTTTTATGGCTGAGGAGGAAAAAGAAAACATACGGATTTGTGATAAAAGACACAAGATAAATTGAGACGTTTAAAATTAAAATATGTTAAAAAATACGTAGTATATTGCTTTGTGTTCAGGAATTATTTTGGGCACACAATAAAATGAATAAAATTCGACACTTGTTCTGTATTTCTAAACGAAATAGTTAAAAAAGACATACGATTGATTTCAATGTTAAAACGTTATAATAAACGATACAGCTGTTACCGGCGTTCAATCATTTCTAAAAATAGCCCATAAAATCGTATTTTCACCCAATCGCTATTTCTTAACGTAACTACGTGACATTTTAAAATAAACGTGTGAAATATTTGGTCTTATGTAATTTATTCAATATAATAAATATTGTACAATACAAATCAATAAGTACTAATCTATACTAATATTAAAAAGCTGAAGAGTTTGTTTGTTTGTTTGTTTGAACGCGCTAATCTCGGGAACTACTGGTCCGATTTGAAAAATTCTTTCGGTGTTAGATAGCTCATTTATCGAGGAATATATATGGCTATAGGCTATATATCATCACGCTACGACTAACTGGAGAGGAGCCACGCGGGTGAAACCGCGCGGAGCAGCTAGAAGGTAAATAATAATATCAATGCGAAAGTATGGATGAAATCATGTCAAAACAACTGAACGTTTTTTGATGAAGCTTGGCAGTGTTATAGCTTATCTATCAGAAAAGCAAATAGAAATACTAGCTATTGCCCTTGATTTTGTCTGGGACAGCGTTTAAAAATCTAATAGGAGCCGAATCGTGCGTACAGTATCGAGCAAGTATTGATATTCTTTACGTTTAATACAAAAAATATGCAAGTTCAGTTATCTCATTAATTGCAGGTGCAGGTTAAGATTTTGATAATGTAGATAGATAGAAGAATTTGGATATTATTAAGTTTCATGTTACCAAACCTGGTGGAGGTTAAAGGGACGGAAATACTACAAGTATCAAACAAGATAGTTTATATTATTAATTATTACAGTTTATAATAATATATTATTATAATGACATCATTATTAATGACACATTGAATTGAATAGGTATAGTTTGTGCAACAATTCATTGATAATGAAAACTAGGGCATGGGGTAAAGAATGTGTTGCAAAAACCAGTTTTTGTAAGGGCATACTTTCTTTTGTACAGGGAATGTATAAAAATTATACCTGAGACGAGAAATTAACCTCGATCGTTTAAATTCTGAGATATGATGTAGAATGAATGCAGTAAGTACCTATACATTTCATTCATACCTAGTCGATATTATCTTTATAGGCTGTAGATGAGGAGCCAAGAAATATATGTGGGTCAATCACGTTAAACGGCTGAACAGTTTTTCATGAGATTTAACCAAAAGATAAATCATGAAAGATGTAATCTGTTACTACCTACCTAGGTAAGCTGTTACTGTATTGTTACAACTTAACCTAAGTTTTTGGTGCTTCATATCAATGAAAAAAAGGTAATTTGATACAGTTTTCAAGGTAAAATTAGTTAATGAAGGTGAGTGACCAGTGAGTCATTGTCTTTGCATCAACGTAACATTAAAAGAAAAGATAATATTTCAATTTTAAGTTAATTATTGATAAGAATATGCTAATTTAAATTTATTATATCTAGAAACAAAATCTAAGAAACATTACCACAATACGAAAACAAAAATCATGCTGATAAACAAATAAATCAACGATTTAATTGACATTTTAGGAAACAAGTTTGTGTTTAGTAGGTTCCTACCGCGAAAACTTTTAAATCTGCGTCTTTGATAAACGGAAATTAACATAGAAGGAACAAAAGCATAAAAAAATTTAAAATTTGAACAAAACCGCGCGTTACCTTAGTATTATATTTAACAAAAACTACAAGAATACAAGATACTCGTAATATAATTAAAGGGAAACCCCCGATCATCAAAACAAAAAATGCCTTACAAAAAATCATTGTTTACAAAACGTTGGCAAACGTGTGTGTACCATAATATCACACAGTGATAAAATTTGTTTGTAATCTTTGTAATTACTGGCCTGATTTTGAACATTATTTTATAAACAAAAAGTACCTAATAACTGTTAAAATTATAGTTATAAATGTATGTTTAGAATGTCTCAAGCTCAGATATCAACATGGGACTTTATCTACTCCATGAGACGCTAACATAGGTAGCCCTTTATCTACCATTACTCATTAGATTGTTATTTCTACCCGAATCTTTTCGAATCAAGACGCGATATACGTAAGCGCAAAACATGACAACCTCGTGAAGTTAGTACCCAACGTGTAAACAACGCGATCAAAAGATCGGAATCTCAAAACATCTTCCGTCGCTTACCACGAACATTGACCGAAACTATACACTACCGGAACATTCGTAGATATTGTTACATAAAGTCAACATTCATGCAAAAATGGATAAACATTTTGCGTTTAAAACACCATCGATACATAACCTGAAAAGGCCCGAAACCTCAGTACGTTACACCTCCAAAAACGTTTGCACACACAACCACTTGACACTAACTGTATATTTTAATCCGGGAGTTATTTCGATAACGCGCCGTGACAAGCGCCCGCGACGCCGTTCTGCGGCCGACTGATTCGAAAACGAACGTCAAACTGGCTCGGCGTGCATGTGTGCGTGCGTGAACTCGTTGATAAACTATACTTGTAGTAGTGAATGAATAAGGTTCTGGCTGTATGCGAATGACTCAAGTCAATAGGTATGGTGGGAAAAAATATTTTTTTTTTATTTGGTCATACTAGCGATGGTTCGAAATTTAAACGATCAAATGTCAAGGTTGCCGCTTCAATTTCTAGTTATCTGTATTTCGAAGTGAAAAAACAGTTTCTGTTGACCTTATTTAGTTGAAGTTTCAGTACAGAGTGGGGTCAACTTGAAATGGTCGTGCAATGTAAGAACTAAGAATTAAACGCGCTCGACGGAACAAGATTTATTTTAACCGTCACCCGCGATAAAATTAAACAATAAATCGATTGATTGTAATGAGAAAATGTTTACGGCTTAGAGTATATATATACAGTAGGTTTACGGTTTCAAATAAGTATCACTGAAATATTACTTATACTTTAATTGTTTCAGTTTTATGTACATAGGTAAGTCTTGGATTTATCACTATCACTAGTCACTACATAGTATAAAACAAAGTCGCTTTCTCTGTCCCTATGTCCCTTTGTATGCTTAAATCTTTAAAACTACGCAACGGATTTTGATGCGGTTTTTTTAATAGATAGAGTGATTCAAGAGTAAGGTTTTAGTATATAATTTATTAGGTTTTAGAATTTAGATAAAGCGGGCGAAGCCGCGGGCGGTAAGCTAGTATAATATATATACAGTAGGTTAACGGTTTCAAATATGTATCACTGAAATATTACTTAATACTTATACTTTAATTGTTTCAGTTTTATGTACATAGGTAAGTCTTGGATTTATATTACATATTTACCTCTTGTGCTCATTTATTTCTTAAGGTTATCATTCTTTGATCTTAATTCAACAATTATTAAAAAATAGAAGATACTTTTATAGCAAACAATTGCACAACTCGGAGTTATTACTTACTCTATCTCTATTATTATAATATATAAAGCTACACTACCACTGACTGACTCACTGACATCGGGTTTCTCGGAAACTACGCGGAAAGTTGGGGGGATTTTGACGTGATCGTATAGAGGTGCTCCCAGCGACCACCGGAAAAATATTGACATCTCCAACACCCTGGACAAGAGAGTGGACCCCTGGAGGTGCGCAAAAACGGTGCCACCTGGAGGGGGGGTGTCTGAACAAAAAATGCTCAGAACTGGTGGCGATTACCAGGGGTGGTGGAAAAATGGCGATTTTCGCGAAAACAAGATGGCCGCCGTACTTTGCCAAAATCGCCGTTTATGAATCCTTACGTCTCAAATTTGGCACACGTGCTCTGTTCGAGCCGGCGAATCGATCGGTGCCCCGTTCGAGTGGCTCCGGGCCCCAGTTTCCAACTTTCATACAAAATAAATTCCAACGGCCCGCGGAAACGGTGCGAGTTGGGTGGGGGTCCCGGAACTAAAAATGATCACCACCCTGGGACGCTACCAGGGAGCCACAGTGGGACGCTCGATTTTGGAATTTTTCCATTTTTGGCGCAAACATAAAAACGTAAATTTAGACGAGGTGGCGCAACGGAGAAATACACCAATGATGCATTCGTACTCGCCCAGCTCCCAGGATATCCAGAAAAATACGAAATCTTAAACTTTCCCTCATCTCTCGAAGACGGTCAACGGCCCGCGCAAACGGTAGCAGCTGCATCTGGGGTGCTCGAACTAAACTTGGAGTAGACCTCGAGCAATTACCACAGATAGTGAAAAAAATTCAAAATGGCGGAAAAAATGGCCGCCGCCATACAAATTCTAAAACGGCCATCGCTGGGCCGATCACGCTGAAACTTGGCACAGGGGCTTTAATCGAGCCGCAAATTAAGGTGGGATACTCATAATTGAATTTCCACCGCTGGTTTCCGAGTTTCATACAACGCGAAATTCGACGGCTCTCCGAAACGGCGCGAGATAGGTGGGGGGTGTAGAACTAAAAAATGATCAGGAAGATGGGGCGCTACCAGGGCAATCGAGAAATTTCAAATTGGACGCAATTTTTTTTTCAAAAATGGCCAATTTTTCAAAGCAAGATGGTGGCGCCGGTTACTTTACGATCGGTCTGAAAATTGAATTCTGTGCTCTGATCGGCCAAATTTACAAAACTGCATACTCAGAATCTCCTTCCGACCCCTGGTTTCCATTTTCCATACATCACGAAATTCAATGGTACTCTGAACCGGTGGCAGGTAGGTCGGGGTCGCCGAAGTAAAAAATGCTTCAAAACCTGGTCCGCTTCCAGGCACATAAAAATTTTTGGTAAAAAGCGAATTTTTTTTTTTTCGAAAATTTTGTATGGAAATTTCCATAGTAGGAAGGGTAATAGGAATAGCAACGGCAAATACGGCGCCGCGGGCTGCTTGCTGCCCGCGCATCGCGCAACCTCAAAGGTGAACAGCCTCCCGAAGTAGAAAATATTTGAATAAGTAATTTATAAGCAGTTTCAACTGACTGGGGAATCGCTGTTAGCAGATACTTAATAACAAATGGATAGGGAATTGTAATACATTTTCAAATGACTGAAGATTACTGCCCTGGGACGCGCCGCGGGCTGCTTGCTGCCCGCGCACCACGCAACTTCGGTGGAAGATGGCCTCCCGGAGTAGAAAAAAAACTTGAATAGGGAATTTATAAGCATTTCGGACTGACTGTGGAATCGCTTTTAGCAGGTAGTAACAAAATATGGACAGGAAATTCTAATGCATTTTCAAATGACTGAAGATTTGTAGATAGGTATTTATCTGTCTTTAATCCTCACGTTTATGGGACCATACTTCTGATACTTCATAAGCTTTTATTATATGAATTTTAAAATAAAATTGGAGAAAAAGACGCCAATAAGTAGTTAGATATCTACAAAGGCTATTCAAATTCAATACGATACAGACACAATTCCAAATTTTGAACCAATTCCCTGACAAACAGACAAACAGACAAACAATTCGACCTTGGGAAGTTATAAACTGACTTCCTAAAAAAAATTAGCCAATTAGGTTATTTCTTAGTTAATTTTTGATGATTATAATATCAATATAGACCTGCCTACCTAAATTGTTACTTACATCAAAAGTTTTAATGAAACTTGAAAAAACTTGAATGTGATTTGTGAATAATTATAGGTATATATTTTTGTACTAGCTCTCCGCGCGCCAGCGTAGTTGAAGAATCCGCATAGTTGTGAATAATAATATAATAATATAGGTAACGAACCGAGATGAGTAATTTCTATTGATGTTATTAAAACAAATTGTAAAAAATCGAGGTTAAACAACCATATTTTTATACAGATTCTCTACGGACGGTTCTCACACAACACTAAGGTTTCCGTATAAGTATGAAACTTCAATATAAGACCTTGCCAAGATTGCTAATCTACGGTTTTTATTATTTTTGTTGTTGAAGCGACATCGACATCATGATCTCTGAAATTTTCAAATGTAGGTATCAAGGTTCATGAGATACAGCCTGGTGGCAGATGGCTGATGGACAAACAGTCAGCCAGTCAGTAATAGGGTCCCCTTTTTACCCTTTGGGTACAGATTCTTAAGAATAGAACATTTTTATTTTTAATTATAAATTTTTAAATCATTAATATTCAAGATCTGTAGAATAAGTGTGGAACCTATACTATCACATTAAACATTAGGGTGGAGTGATATTGTATGAAAGAATTTTTTTTTTGTTTTTTTCAAATGGCATAGCGACAGAAAGGTACCTTTTAATGAGTGAATTCAGCATACAAAATATTGTTTACGTGTCTTGATGTTTTGAGGTGCCCCAACCCAATTGAAAATTAGAAAAAATAAGATTTTTTAGCAAACTTTGATTTATTTTTTAATCACAGTATTTTTATGGCCTTCAAGTCTATTATATAACAAACTTATTTGAGATACATTAAATAATAGCCTGATAAGTTGTTTTAACGTTTTTCATTAATGAAAATTATATTATAGAGGAATGAAAATATCAGAAATAATTAATTATTTAGTACTAGCTGTGCTTCGCGGTTTCACCCGCGTGGCTCAGCTCCTGTTAATCTTAGCATAATGATATATAGCCTTTAGCCTTCGTCGATAAATGGGCTATCTAACACCGAAAGAACTTTTCAAATCGGACCAGTAGTTTTTGAGATTAGCGCGTTCAAACAAACAAACTCTTCAGCTTTATAATATTAGTATAGATAAGGATGGTTTTTTTTTCAAAACTAGGCATTGGCAGTCGTGATACTGATACTCTTGCCACTATAAAACCATTTTGTTTACTTTCTCAACAAACTGCACTTGAAGCTTCTGTCACCAATTTGATAATATGCTTTACGGCCTGGGTAAGGCAAAGAAAATCTTTGATATTCTGAAACATGTAGTCAAACCGCTATTCACGATGTCTTTTAAGATTTATTCAGATAAATTAGAAGTCAGAGGCTTAGTGTTCTTACATTCTTGCCACATAGTTAAGTCGGTATAATCTTTTGAGCAAGTACAAGAGAGTTAAAAAAAATGCATTTGCAACTTCAAATATCAAATAACCTTTGGTACTGAGTGACAAAATACTTCAGTTATCTTTTCTTGTTCTTTTTTGTTCGTTTGTCGGTCTTGATAAGGTTTTAATAAGCGTCTATATTAATTTGTCATGGTGTGTCGAATAAGTTGTAGTACTCTGTTAAAGCTAATAGTGGGAAGCGATGCTTTTCGCCACACATCAAACATTTCCGTAGCTAATCTTTCGGATAAATCATGAATTTTGTTATTTTATCAGGTTTAAATTCATATCTAATAAATAAGTAATAGTTTCTTAGCATCAGTATAAGTTGGTAATTGAGACACTGGGTACTTCTCTGGCAAACAAAATGCAGGACAACATGTCGTTTGTCGTATTTTGACTTGCAACATTTTACTGTAACAAAGCGAAATTATAGATAGAACTCACATCAAAAATATTAAATTATGATCTTAATTGTATTTACGTGTAAAATGTAATTTAGAAATATTACTACCATTAGTGTTATTTCCTTAACGGCACTGTTTAAAATCAATGTTTCCTACAATAAGAGTACCTAAGCGCAAACGGGCCACCGACCAGAGCCTCTGGTAGCCAGCGATAGCCACTTTTTTATATATTGAAATATTGTGTATTCTCTCCTCTAAATGTATCATCTGCAAAGTATAATTTTGCATGCGTATTTATGAGCAATAATGACAGCTTTTTACAGGTACTTATGCCGAAACGAAAATGAAAAAAAATATTTTTCACTCCACCCTATTAAACATGTATAGTAATAAGTATTTATCTATTAATAATTATTTATACTGATTTTTTATTTCATTTAGCTTTCACCAATGTTGTGATAAAAATTAAGTGTGAATAAAATGTACCTACCCACCCTCTTCAAATATTTATATGATTTCAAATCAAATTGGAATAATAAAAATTTATAATCAACAAGCATTCAATGAGAATTTTATAAATCAATACAGTTTACTTTAACATACATGCTTTATGCAAAGTTATCTAACATTAAAATAAAGGTATTTTAAAAAATTATATGAAAGCAATTTAAATTATTTTTTTCTACTTTATGAATATTATTACTAAGAGACACTAGATTAATAAGAAAATGAAAAACATTAAAAAGTTTTCATTATAATATATTTACACTGAAAACATAATATCCAAACCATGATAACTATTTATTTAATTTAATTATAAACATGACTTGGTGTAGGTATAGGTACTATGTTTAAATTAATATTTTAATGATACAGTAACTTTTATTTCATATTTTTGTCAAGACTTCTGCAGGGATCCCGAGTTACATTGTTCTTGAAAGATATTTTTTGGATAGATATATTAAATTTATGATGTTTGGTGAATTAAAATTGATAAAGAGTATGGCCAAATTATTATACTCGGTTCCTTTTTTCTTATAGCAAACAATGTTGTTTAAAATGTAGACGGCTTTCACTTATTAGGTATATTCTGTATATTATAGTAAGAAGTATAAAATGTACAGTAGCAATAGCTATCAAGTTTTCAGAGATATCATGGTTATTCAAATTGAAATTTATACACTTTATTACTATTTTTCATCATCTATAATATAATACCATCAATGGGTCAATCAGTCTGAGTTATTCAATATTAATAATACTAATAACTTTCTGGAATCTTAGACAGACACCTCAAATAAATGAAATTCGGGATCACGTTTCAAAAATTTAACCAATATTTGAATAAGTAATTTATAAGCAGTTTCGACTGACTGTAGAATCGCTGTTAGCAGATGTAACAAATGGACAGGAAATTCGAATGCATTTTCAAATGACTGAAGATTTCTGCCCTGGGATGAGCCGCGAGCTGCTTGCAGCTCGCGCACCACGCACCCTCGAAGGTG
>CAJQZM010016457.1:0-13466 GCA_907164665.1 Colias nastes | reverse complement strand
CTATAGCTATAATAGTGCTTATGTCATAATTTCATCGCAGGGGCTTAACTGTATGTACGTAGTATATATCTGTCAACTGTGTTATGACTGTTGAACATAATAGCAATACTCATAATGGCTGGTTTTATTTATACGGGCTTAGTAACTAAGTGCTTGGCTTTTTTATATATCATAGCTTGTCACTAATAGGTACTAAGTTCAAATACAATATACGCAAATATTATGTACAGTCGGCCAAGAAAGTGGTGTACCACCCTAAGTTTGAATATCGCTTGCAGATTCATAGGTGATAAAGATTAGTTTCGCTTGCAGATCGATCTGACAACTTCTATTGCTGTCTTTATCTGATTATTGATAACGACTATTACTGTTTGTAACGTGACAGCTGTTCTTAGTTTGAACTTGATGGAACCAATGACGTCGTAAAATCAACGGCGGGGGGCTGTAGATTTTGATGACAAAATTGTATCTACAAATTCAGAATTGTAATCAACAAGTTACATAAAATTGTAAAGGCACAAGGCGAATCCACAAACCTACAATTTCTGTAAACTTGTAATTACAATATCAATAAAAAACAAGCTAAAAATAGATTTATCCTTTTATTAAATTTCTACAATCAATTTTAAAATACTTATAACAAACAAAAACATAGCATATATAGTAATATTTAGAAGATATTGAAAATTTTTAAAAATTAGAAACGGGTGTAACCGCCGTTGGCCTCTATAACCTCTAAAAGACGAGACCTCATTGAACCAAACAAGCTCTTATTAGTCACTGTAATTATATTTGGGAGGAAATGCGGGGAACCGATATTTGCTCACGGCTTGTTGGTTCTTTCATTTTGATGCGACCATCGTTGGACCATAAGGCCCCAAAGATTTTCTATCGGGTTGAGGTCCGGCGATCTTGAGGGCCACTGAATTACCCTTACGTCAGTGTGTGAACGAAACCAGGCTCTTACGATCCTCGCATTATGAATTGAACAATTATCTTGAACAAAATCAAATTGTGGCACTTCGTTCTCCGGGTAAACATTACGGACTGTCGGTAGCATTGCATTCTGAAGCACGTCGATATAATTTACAGCCGTCGCTCGAGGAGGTAGAGAACACAATTCTCCTACACCATCCGCACTCATCCAGCCCCAAATATTTACGGAAATTCGACCTGATTCTCTATTTGGGATTACATGATCATCTTTATACCGTGTTGAATTATATCGCCAAAGGTGAAGACGTCCATGCTGACTGGATTTAAACGTTTTTTCATCACAAAACACTGTATTAGACCAATCAAACTCTAAGTGCTCTCTGGCGAAGTTCAGACGAGCAAGTCTGTGAGCATCCGTCAAATATATTTTCTTGGCGTAATGCCTGTGGTGCAACCCCATGTAATGTAGATGATTCCTTATTGTTTGGGCACTCACATCGAACATCTCCGCAAAATGTTTTGTGGGCTTAAAACCATTGATTTCATATTCCCGTCTCATGAATTCTCTATCGTTATTGGAGAGTGCAGGCCGGCGACCACTTCTTCTGTGATCCAACAAACTTCCCTCCTCTCCTTCACGACGAATCCAAAAGCGGACAGAATGCCTCGATATATTCAAATTCCGGGATATCGCACTGATACTGCTTCCCTCATTAAATTGGGCAATTATTTGTGCTCTTTCGGCAATGGTCAAGTTGGCAGGCATTGAGATGATTTTATATGCAGTTGATTGAAAAATAACACGGAAAATATATCGATTTTTTGCATATATTTGACAAAAAATGTCAATTGTCAGTTTTCTTTTTCAAATGGAATTCGGTTGTCTATTTAAATAGTTTTTATTACTTTTGTTTGGAAACATTTCAATTGCTTTGTAGAAACTAATGTCCTTTTCATTTATACTAAAGGTTAAAATGTCATGTACTTATATGTGACATATGACGTATGAATACTAAATACATAGGTTTACGTCATGATAATGTTGTCTCTTTCAGTAATATCTTTTTATAACGAACCTTGTTGTAATTTTCGATGACCGGGAAACTAAATCAAAACTGGTACACCACTTTCTTGGCTGACCGTACCTACTACATTGACAAGAAATTTCAAGACGCTATTTTTCCATATTATCAGGGATACGGGATACCTTGATTTTTTAAATTTGCCGCCTTTTATAGGATACACGACTCGTTTGACAGACTTTATAGTGAATTTTATGATAATATAATAATTAATAAATTTCTCTATCTCTTTATACTATGCTCTAAAGTGATTATTATATACCTACTGTCTTACCACAAAAAACTTTAGACAAGGTTTGTTCTCTTTGATCTGGTTTTGTCATATTTCACATAGACAACTATTAAAGTGACAGATCCCTGGTTAAGTTAGACCTTGGCCTTGGATAAACCGTGTATAAATCATAGAGTAAAATAATATATCGGCACCCGGCACTATATCGGGGTATAAATTGTTTTGTGGTAAGACCAATAATCTCTCGTTGCTATCCCTCACTGCTCACCTAAGCTGCTCACAGAGTGAGCAGTGAGGGATAGCAAGGGGATAGCATTTTGGCATGCATGTGGCATGCCGCCAGAGTGTGTCAAATTGACACATTGACATTTGACAGTTTGACACATTGCATCGTACCTACTTCTGATGTAAACTGTAAATAAATGAAAAAAAATATGTTTGTTAAAAACAATTTAATTAAAATGTATTAAATATGTATAGTAGATTAAAATACAGTTAGATATACAATATGTTTAGTTACGACGTTAAGTTTCTCACATGTGACGACTCTGTTTTTGTGAAAAACAGTGACCTGAAAAGTTATAAGTGAGTTTTAATAACCATCAACATCCTTAATAAAATAATTTCCATGTAATTAACATTTTAAACTTACAGATATGAAGCGAAAAAAAAGCTCGACGAGACAGTTTATGACAATGGGAAAAGAATGTACTGCGAGCGTCGTGGTGGTCATGTTCGAGCCCCAAGAGTGAACCACATAAGGCAATTGGAATCGAAGCTTCGGGATTGGAATATCGTTGCAAGCGAATGGATAAACGATTCCCTCGCAACCTTAGTATTTTCGTCGGGTGTAATTGCTCACATCACAATAAACCCCACTACCCTTGATGTGACACAAATTCTGTTTGATAGATACTGCCTCGGTAAATTAATAGGAAACACTGTAACTGGCGGTATGTAGATGAATCAATAATTTAGAATTTATTTCAAATATAATAGCATAGTAAAGAATGCTTAAGCTGAATGTTATAAAGCAGCACAAAATCTGGTATTTTGTGATTGCTTTTATTGTTTCATTTATTTTAAGTAAATTTACAATCTGATTCTGTTTTTTAATTTAAATTATTTGTCTATTAGTACTTTTCAATTAGACTTAGTTGCTTTTCATTTTGCTTTCAGTTGTTTTATCTCGAACTCATATATTGTTTATACATCCTGAAAGAATAGCTACTCTTATTGTATTTGGGAAGAAAAATGATCATGTGCCATGTCGGATCTCTGATAGAGATCCACATTTACAAGTAAGTAAATTAACAAGTGGTATTTAATTCCGTATATTTCATTGTTTCTGTTTTGTTCAATAAAACTTCAACTTTGAACTTTTTGAAATCTTTCTTTTCACCGTTGATTTATTTTTGCTTAAAAATGTATAGTTTTATGCAAAGTTTATTCAATATAACATTAAATTATGTAATATGATTGTATGTTATGTTTCAGAGTTTAGATTTAGGTGGAAGTTCTCGTAAAACAGACAGGCATGTATCCTGGTGCCAGAGCAGTATAGGCCTGCGAGTCTTGGTGTGGAGTAATAACATTGCCGACCCAGCCCCATGGAGTCCTCTCCTAGAAGACCATGCTAATTTACATCTGTATAATATTGAAGGGTAAAACTTTTTTTTACGAAAGGCGCAGTTTTGTGTAATCTAAGTAGTCAGTATTGTAAATTTTTTATTAATATATTACATTTTCACAACTACTGACCAGTTAAATACTGAAAGATTGTCACTGTAGAGGTTTTATATTCAAATATTGCAATTAAAAATAAACTCCTGATGCCTGTAAGTATTGACTGATTAAAAATTTATATTTATTTTTAGGCAGCAAGTATCACTGATTGCCTTCCACCAAATTGAGGGTGAAGTACTATTTGCAGAACTGTCACAAAAGAATAACTCAATACATATTGTGGAACAAGCAACATGCCATAAGGTTAGCTCAATATGTTTTATAAACATTATTAAGCATGTGAGATAACCATAGACATTTTCTGAATTAAAAACTTATCTATGGTTTGATTTATTTTTCAGAATGGCGTGAATCTTTTCTGGTTAAGGTATGATGTACCCAAATCAGATAGAGTGCTACAATTGTCTAGTTTACATGAGAAAGTGACTCAGGTCTCATTGTCATCGCCTGTACGTATCGCGCGACGGTCGCCATGTGACGCTCGACTGTTAACCGCGTGTATTGATGGCTCTGTGCATATTATACATCATGTAGCTGGTCTTACTCATTCAATACGTGCAGGCTTTGTAAGTATATTTGATAACAGTATTCATTTGAATAGGTTTGAAATGATAAATATATGATAGATAAATTTTTTTAGTTTACAACTCGAAGGACCAAAAAACATTAACATCATATAACATTTATTTTTATTTTCATTTAGTAGAAAAAAAATATGCTACACCAATAAAAAAATATGATTTTTTTTTTAAATCAGCAATGCTGGCAGATAGCTCATCCTGCCCACTGTATACTCAATACTCATTGTGTAAAGTACACATGAAATTGAAATGATACTATTACAAGTACAAGCATAAAACCATTAATTGTGATGTTTAGTAGATAGCATCCTTTTTTTTTTTCTTAGATAGCAACAGATGTCCGATGGGCTGGTGAATTAGTTATTGCAAGTGAAGAGACTGGTCGTTTGCAATGTTTCGACCGCGCTCTCTCGCTCTTACACCATCACACAAAGTGTCTGGATCTCACATCACATTTACGGTATAAATTGTTAAAGTACTAAACTTAATCCATATATGTTAGCCAAAGTTAATGTGCAAATTAATGAAATTCCTATATTATAGTGTCGTCGTAAAACACGTCGACACTTTCAAATAGAACGGCAGATTTTGGTATCGTATTTATTTTAATGATGATCTTATAGGATTCAAATCTCTAAAAATTTGTATTACAGGGACACAAGACGCATACAAATTTTAGGGACGCGTTCTTTTAAAGGCGGACCCTTGATTCTGGCAACCTTTTCCGGCGGACCATTAACACTCTTACGAATAAGTCATCCCCGTTTACTTACTGTAAGTGTTGCTACATCTAATATTTAATTCGAACACTTTGAAACAATAAAATATTGGTCTTTTTTTGCTTTTAGGCATGGTTACGTACAGGGCGGCCGTCAAACTCAATAGAATTATTGAAAACATTGGACTGGGAAGAAGAGGGTGATCAATGCTTACACGGGATTAGTGAAATAGTTATCAGTACTTTACGAAAAAATACTTTCGATGTGAATGCTGAAAGTGCCATACAAGGGGCTCTGGGGGTGTATTTAGCGCCGACCGCACCTCTACCGCCCTCGGCGAGTCGATATTCGCCGCCCATACATGATCTAGCTAGGAAATTCTTTCATCACTTGTTGAGGTACATAACATTTTACTTAAACTTTAAAAAATATCTCTGTCTAATAAATATACTATGTTTTTTTGATGTATCAATTCAATATCATACTTATAGTTGACCATTCAAAATAAAAGTAATTGTTGTGAGAACATAAAATTTTTCGAACCTCCATAGCTTTAAGATAAACCTGCAGAACTATGTCGATAAAATTGACGTTTATAAACCACTCTTTTAGACGAGGTCGAATAGAAAAAGCAATGAGTTTGGCAGTGGAACTTGAAGCGTGGGATCTCTTCGCTGATGCCCAGTGGGCGGCTACAAGAGCGAGACAGCATCAACTGGCGCAAGAAGCAGCCGCTTGTGCCGCACATTACGCGCCTCGCACTCACGGTTCGTATTTTCTATAGATATTATTTTCCCGTTAAATCTATAAAATTTACCGGTTTCGACGAATTCTATATAATTAACCGAAAACTCTTTATACTCTAAACTCTTTATAATTTCAATATCATATGTACCTAGCTATATTTTGTGTGAATATTTAGATTTTTACTTTCATCAATTCAATGCTGAACTAATTGTACCTAGGTAACTTTTGTGTTGACAGACAAAATTTTTACAAATCGTAAAATTATTATCTGCAAAAAATAATAAATTTTAATACACACGTACAACGTACATTAATACTACTGTGATTACAATATTCCAGATTCAGAATGCTCAGATTCATGTTCGCAATGCAGCTCTCACTCATATTCAGAGTCTGAAGACGAACATACACACAATGGAAACAGGAAAATTAATCCGCCGCCATTACCGCGAGTGCCTTTCACACATCCGACTGTATTATCCGTTCCTATCGCACAAAATGATCCACCTTCAACCAATAGCATACGACCGAACCTCCACCAATACCTAGAAAGAGATAATACTATATGGACGACTAATATCAAAGACGACAGCTACATAAGTAAAACATACGATAGAGACTTCAAGCCATCAACCAACCAACAAAATATGAGATGGAATAGTGTGGATGTGCTAAATTTCAACATGAACACTTCAAGAATATGTGAGGGTTTCGTAAAACCGACTTCTGAAGTAATGCAAAAGCCATACAATGAAAGAATGGCTTCAACACACTTCAATCATCTATTTCGCGCGGATTTAAAGGATGATGTGCCAAATACTTATCGATATACTAGCAATTTGCATTTATCTAATACAAACTTTAATGAGAGATATCGACAGGATAAAACTGTATGGCCGGGCAGTAGGCCACCAGAGAAGAATAAAGTTAAATTTTCAGATACTGTCACAATAGCCGTTGTTCCTGTAAGTATATTATATTAACATTTCTTATTAGAAAATCTGATTTTAAATGGTTTAAAAAGTTACATTAATTTTTTGCTTTTAAAATATTTTTTTACTTGATGTCAATAAAAATTATAAATATTATTACATTAGTCGAATCTGTTAAAATCTCAGTTTGATCTCACTTAGTTAAAACCAGTCTGGCACCAATATTGTAACAAAAAAATGATTGTATGTAAAGTCGCTTTACTGACGATAGTTGAACGTGACAACGTCCGATTGTGCTTCTTTGTCGCTCGTTCCGCGCTCTCGCTTGCACTTCAAGCCTTACATGGAACGCCTCAGAGCGAGGTAACGCCGCATGAGTCATGTTTTTTCGTGCGTGCAGCCGGCTCTATCGAATTATAAGACGTTGTCACGTCAAAAACCTAGTAATTTTCTCAAACACTTAACATACAACATTACATAAACTCAATCAACCAGGACCAACCGCAATCCGAGGTAGCCCGCGAGCTAGCGGACAGCCTGCCCCTCTGCCCCCCCAACAAATACCTCGCTGCGTTCACACCACAAGCGAGCAAGCCGTACGACGAGCCGCGACCGCTCGGTACAACACTCGACTACGTTGAAGTGTGACGCGACACGCATGTTAGCACGCATGATTGCATGATACTAAACTTTGCTATGTGTAAGTGAACGCACAGAACATGTAGTGTACACAATTTTTCGATTTGTATGTCGATTTAGTCCTACTGGTATAGTTTTCGGCGGGTATCTATGGTATGGAGTGCTGATAACTCCATAATTTGCATCAGGATGAGTTCAAATTTACAAGTATTTTTCCTTCTTTTTGGTATTTGTAAAACATCTATTTGACATCCATTCATAGAATATCTACTTACATGTACAAATAATTTATCTTAAAATCTTATTTTCAATCTAGCTATCAAATAGATTAACAATTTAAAAAAAGCTTTTTATAATGAAAGCACGCTGTATGCTGATGCAAAGTTAAACCACAGTGTTGAATTATTGTTGACAAATTTGCACATTAGCACCATTTACCCAATGTGACTAGCACTATACTTTGAACCAAAGACTTTCTTCCTTTATTATCAGACACACCTTTCACTAAAAATAAACAGCATGTTTTGTGTTTTGTGATTAATTGTCATTTAGTTATAATCAAATAGTGGTAACCAATTTATAACAATTATTAAAATCTTAAATGTTATTTGTGAGTATACTGCACCTCTATAAAAAGGTTAATATACATTAATCTGTATAAGTGTGTGCATGTTGTGATCAAAATAGACGAATTCGCCATATTTAAACCGTCATTTGTGTAAATAACTAACTCCTGTTATTGTGTTCAATGGTTAAAGCAAATTAAACATACTTAGTGCATTTTTGTAAATGGTGTACTTTTTACAGAAAATATTGATAATTGAATGATTTGCCAAAATGGTCGTGTGATTATTGAATATACACATTTCGTACACATATGTACATAAACATAGTGCATATAATATAAACGTTTCATAAATAATAAATATTTTGCATGAGTTTTTGGTAACAACATGGAATTAATGCACCATAATGCACTTATTTGGTCAAACCAAAGTTTAACAGGATCCTAATTTAATATGAAATATCAATCATATTTCAGATGGCGAGGCTCAACGTAATACACCTAAAATCAAAGTTGTACATTTTGGTATGGTGTGATGCAGAATATAGAATATTTTTATAAGAATTTATTAATTTTTAAGGATTCTATCCGTCCATCGCTTATTGTAATTTTTGAAATAGGAATCCATACATTCCAATGGTTGTGATAAAAGGTTCTTTATGAGAGAGATTTATATAAGCATAAGAAGTATTATACATTTGTTGACATATACATATTACTAGCGGTCCGCCCCGGCTTCGCCCGTGGTACCTACATATGAAAAATAGATGTTGGCCGATTCTCAGACTTACCCGATATGCACAGAAAATTTCATGAGAATCGGTCCAGCCGTTTCGGAGGAGTATGGCAACGAAAACTGTGACACGAGAATTTTATTATACATATTATTTTAATCGCACTATAAATGCTGATGTTGATTATTGCTGATCGAGATATTATATATTTGTAATGTCAATGATACACGACAGATATATTTAAAAAAAGTTGCTATATGATGAAGGCAATCATTGCTGATCTATATTTTGTATTTTATTTGCTACCTAGTGTAAAGTTGTTCATGAAATAAAGATGTATAATTTTATATAAAGTGTGCAGACTGTAAACTCACAAGTTTTATGAGACTCATAAAATAATGCTAATTAGGTAATAAAGTACATTATATTTTATACCTATCAGTAAACAAGAAAGAGAATGAATAAACTTAATAATAAGAACTATATCAATTGTGCGTTTGTTTTCCTATTCTCTGTTGACAGCGTAGCTCATTGTGAATTGTTTGAAAGTTAAAAAATAACGTATCATTAAAAAGAATACCTATGGCCACAGTTGAAGTCAATATTTAATACGCTGTATAAAATAATGCCTTATGATCAATATACTAGGAGTAAAAAAAAGCTACTACTTCTCCCGTCTGTTGTGAAATCTCATAAACAAACGACTATCTACTTACATATTTTTATTGTAGTAGTAGTCTAAAAGCTACCTCTGAAAAATGAATTATTATTAGAAAAAGTATGCTTGCTTTTATATTATAAACTATCCTTATCAAAATGTTTAGATTTTTTAGTATGCTACGTAAAGCCTATCCTTTTATTTGGATATTCTTCCAGGATCCTGGGCTTCCATTAAACTTAGCGTTTATGTATTTTGTAGTTTAAAAAAATAAATTTTTATAAGAACAATCATAACTTGTTTATTTTTTTTAACCTTGTAAGTATCACAGAATATTTAATACTTAGTAGCTAACGCTACAGAACGGACACTCCGCCTCCATGAATAATATAATAATGAATATTTTTGATAGACGATAGAATGTGCCAACCCTAAAGCGTTAACACCATTGTAAACACACACATTTTCACTCTGTACAAATTTCTAATGGTGTGACAGACTGTCAAAACGATAATTTTGTAAGGAATTTCCGGGGTGTGCTTGTAGGTATAATAAAATATTGTGTAAAATATGTAACGTAACGTAGCAGTCACAGTACCATACCATGATAAAATTTAGTAGTAGCACAGTATAGTAACTAGCGTTACAGAAGCTATTCTTCGCAATGATTTTCAAAGAAATATGTACTCAATCTGATAAACAATATTATGATTTAATTTAGCTCGTGTTCCAGACTCCAGTCGAGCACGTGTTCATTTACATATTTTTTTTTGAGGGAATATGGGCCAATGGACTACGGTTCATACTTCATAATCACTACATACCTAGTATAAAACAAAGTCGCTTTGTCTGTCCCTATGTCCCTAAGTATGCTTAAATCTTTAAAACTACGCAACGGATTTTGATGCGTTTTTTTTAATAGATAGAGTGATTCAAGAGGAAGGTTTTAGTATATAATTTATATATTTTTAGACAAAGCGGGCGGAAAGCTAGTAAGTTATAAATGGTTTATACGTATTGAAAGATCCGCGAACTAGGGTTGCTTACTTCGAGAAACTACTTACGCCATCTAGCGCACAGCACAAGCGTTTTTTCCTACTTGTGGCGGGCAACGCGCAGTAGCCACTCGGCAGCGCCGAATATGTTCACGTAGTCTAAGAGCTAGCTGCATAATTGTATATTCTATACGATTATTGCCAAAGATTTAATTTAATGAAGTAATAAAATAAAACACATTTTGTTTATTATACTTAAATAGACAAAAGAATAATATATAGGTAGATGTTATGTATGTAAGTGTAAAAATATCTGGAATTGTTTTTGTTTCGGACGAAACATAAAAATTGTATCATTGTTACTTCACTAATAAATTAATTTATTACTTTACATATATTTTTGAAATAATCCTGCTTATATTATAAAGGCGAAAGTTTGTGTGTATGTATGGATGTTTGTTATTCTTTCACGCAAATACTACTGAACCGATTACGATGTAATTTTGTATGTAGGTAGCTGAAGACTCAGAATAACACTTGGGTATAAAATCACGTCACCTCACTTAGGGGGTAGGTAGGAAATTCTATCTATTCGTGGTTGTTTCTTAACCGATTTTGATCAAAGTTTGGGTATGGGTAGGGCGGAATAGAAATTAAAAAATATTTATATCGATAATAGATCTTTATGATAGATGCCTCTTACATATTTCTTGATTTCTTTCTTTGAGTGTTTAAAGATGACGTCATCTTTGTTTAATATGCAGTCTGGTAAATAATTTCAAATTTCGTCTTCAGGGTCAATTATTACTGGTGAATTTTTCATTCCTAGTTCATTTTCATTTTTTCTTTTATTTCAAAGTCAAGTCGTCGATTTTTGGTTTTGGTCGTCCCTAGTTCTTCTTAGTTTACGTTTGCGTGGAGTTTTTGCACTGAGCAAAACTGATGTTTGTGTTTCCTCATGTGACATCTGAGATAAGTCTGTTTGAATCTTTTTATTAACAACACCAGATATTATTTTCACTTTTGACGAAGGTTTTGCAATGTCATCGTATGTTTTGTCGACATTATTTTTTTGAGATGTTCCTTCTTGAGATAGATTAGGTAACAATAAAGTTGGGTTTGCATCTTCATTGAGCTTTTGTACAATTTTAATTGCTGATTTTTCAAAATGCAACGAACATACCTACATAATAACTTGAATGCTTCAAATTATCTTTAGATAGTAAATCTTCTCTACCTATTGCCAATAACCAGGTCCGTCGCCTGAAATAAACAAACAGAACATTTTAAATGGACGAAACCCACAATGCAAACCAAAACCCAAAAAGTACAAAATATTATCGACGTATTATCAGTTGTCTAGGCTGCTAGATGATTCATGCAGAGAGATGGGTGCTGACATGGTGTTGACCCATAGTACAAGCTTTGCTTAGTTTGGGGCTAGATGGCGCTGTGTGGATTGTCCCATGATATTTATTTATTTATAAATAAATTTAGAGGTACGATTTCTTTTATTTGAAGTAAAATAGGTAAGTTTCTACAAGATCTACAACATTTCCTTTTTTCGTTCAGTCAAAACATGTTTTTTTTTTTCATAATATTGAGATGGAATTGATCATGATATTTGGGGTTAGTTTCGTTGAGCACTAATCCCACTCACCGCGCATTTTATAATCGATTAATTAATTAACTTTGAGGTTGTCTGTAAATTTAATACTTAAAAAAATAATTGCAACAGGCATTATGAATGATTCAAGACCATTTTTTTATAATTTTTATTAAGCTATTGCATAGCTTCTATCGCGGGCCTTGAGCGCGGGGACCGAATCCAGAAATTCCGTAACGAAAAACCTCACGCTCCCCACTCCGACGGGCACGGAGGTGTGGCTTGACCGCTTGAAGGCATAGCATGCAATAGCTTTACCGCGGCAGTCCCCGAGTGTCACACGTCTTTTTTTCCTGTCCGTCTAGTTACTGATATTGAATGAATTTGAACGATATTCGGCATTATAACAGCTATGTGTATAGGTACTATTTTATAATCACAACTTCATTACTGGCGCTGATTGCATGTCTTGAAATTTTGCGAAAACTAAGTACTTTTATCGATGAAAATTATTCTTCAGTTAAAAACCGATATCAGTTTCTTAAATCAATAACTAAGGCGCGAGCAAACCCGCGGGTATCAGCTCTAGTACCTAAATGTGTGGAGTGTGAACAGTGCTCACCGAAACTTACTCAATATTTTTTATCTTGTACCTACAGTTTAACTGCAATAGTATTCCAAAATATTGTTATAAATAAATAAATAAAAATAAAAAACACTTTATTGCACAATGCACAGATACAATTTACGCACACAAAAAAAGAAATTGTCATTTTTACAAGAATAACTGCGTTAAAAACAACCGACTTCAAACTTGCACTTGCAACATTTACAAATACAGACAAAAATGCTCATAAAATAAAAACTACTGGGCCTATCCGAATAAAATTTTTATGGGACCAATTCGACACCATCCCGCATCGAACAAAAAAAGAATCACGTAAATCGGTGCAGTAACCTCGGAGTAATCGGTGTACATACATAAAAAAAAAACATACCGGCCGAATTGATAACCTCCTCCTTTTTTTGAAGTCGGTTAAAAATTAAGTATTTATTTATTTATTTCCAAGATTTCCAATTTAAGAAATTCGCAAACTGCATTTAAGTTGAAAATAATTCTAATAGGTATCACCTATAGGCTATAGTATCACCGTAAGTTTTTTGCGTTGGGCTCTTAGTCTAAGTTCGTAAATGAATACGACAAATGAAATACAACCCGAATGAAACGACTAAAATGTATTTTTATCGTACTTTTAAATACTTTTTATTTATTTCAACAAGGGGAGGAAGGGTT
>CAJQZM010016455.1:0-11514 GCA_907164665.1 Colias nastes | reverse complement strand
ATTTCTGATAATTAAATTTATTTAACTACAGCTTACACCCAATACCAGTAAGTTGATACGAAACAATTATATTATGAATTAAAACAGCTGCGTAATAAGTATCAGAATGTGCATACTTGAATGTCATTCCTTAAGAGCCTTGTCCAGGTAGCTTGTCCATGTACGTAACCACGAGCTTATTCGCAACTTTATAACCCTACCAACTTATGGATGCATCGGCTAGTATAGCAGTAAAGTTGAATAAGTCGATACAACATTTTGCAGCGTTAAGGTTTGAAGTCCACGACGGCATGGCGGTTAGATGCGTCGAGTAGTCACGCTCCACGGCGCCTCAGTTTGCTGGCGCTGCCCGCGCAGCTCACTCGTGTGTTATCTCGACGTTGCTTCACCAAATCGACTTTCCGTATACGAATTTGGAACGTTTCCGACCGGTAAAGTCGGTTTAACTGTCGTTTTTGAATAGCGTGCGCATTTTGTGACCCGCCAAAATTCGCATTGCGATTCAAAGGTGTTATTGCTTCACTCTGTTACGCTAAAGTCTTAACAGATAACTGTGAGGAAACGTGTGTGAGATTCTCGTGCTGTGGAAACTGGTTAAGTGCAGTGATTGAAAGCATAATTCTTATGTGTGTTTGAATTTCTAATACGAATCGCTAACATTGAGCAAAAAGTGGTTTGTGTGTTACTTATCTGTTCACGGAGTTTCTGATACTTGGTTGTTGGACACTAATCAATAATAGGTAAGTTAATAACCCTACTCATGTAACTGCTTATGAATGAATTTGGAAAATTGCGAACACAAGCATCTAATATTATGCAAATATTGTTTAAAAGAACTATACCTAGGTATCAAATTTACATTTTTAAAATAATGAAATACAAGCCTCTTTACTTACACACATTGAAATCATTACAACACATGACATTGGAATAATTCGTGAACAGGAAGAAAGTTGATTTGTAAAGCAATACTTGGAAATGGACACGCATATCAATCACATTCAAAAGAAAGAGCTACAGATTTGAAATTAATTATTGCGAATATAAGAATGAGTCGACGGTTCCAAATATACGTTAGTAGGTCGAAATGTTCAATAATTGCAAATCGGAGCAATCGAGTGGGGTTTCGCAATTTATCTTATAAACAATCGCCTTCACTGTTTGCAATTCTAACTTCTTACTTTTGTGATCGCTTAAATGGCTATTAACAGCTCTTTATTATTCCTAATTGATATTAAAAGTAATTTAGCCCAAAGTTCCGTAGTTATATCAAGCATCTTCTATAGATTGGTTATTGTATGCCATGTCCCAAATTTTTGCTTATCAGGAAGTTACATAGCACAAGTACATATTGTTAATGGAACGCTATCGCATGCGAATTTCACTGTACACATATTGTTATCTCAATTCCGAAACATTGCTAGAGAGTTTGACCTAGGTTTACCTAAAGTAAACAATCACACGAGCAGTTCTCACACCCTTGACCTTTTCGTCACGAACTCAACAAAATATCGAGAATCGTGAGTAACACGATGGTTTTCCACTTTCCTTAATACATACTCGATTTGAATCGAAAGCAATGCCGGATTATTTAGCGCACTTTTACTGATCGCGTCTGTTTTGGTACTTGACACGAGGTCAACTTCAGATTTAGTCACGTCTCAAAATACGCCTCTTCGATGTTTGTTGATTTTTAAAGACGTTTCTATTTGAATCTCGGTATCGATTTTATCTCCTTTTTCATTTCGAGCTAACGTCTAAGAAATATTCGCAAAGTAATTTAGATGTAACCGAGAAATATAATTGTATCTATTATGCCGTTTGTTCTTGACTCGGTTAACTTTCTGCAATCGATTATGATTATTTATAGCTATGAATTCAGCAAAATAACACTATTATTCTTGTGGAAAGCTAACAGTACTTTTCAATGTATCTGCTTGTAAATTATATATGGGCATTTGGTTAAATGTTAACGGTCTATAGATTTATGTCTTTTTCACGTTTTGTCTGGGTGATTTATAAAAGGAACTGATGCAGTAAAAGTTGTCTGGTTTGATATACATTCAGATATCTTGAATGATACAAGCAGCACTGCATTATTAGAATATGTAAATCGGTATCTATTCTAAGTGTTAATACTTATTTCTGATATTTGTGAAATTAAAAGCAAGAACCAATAAAATAAAGTAGGTAAACTTGTCTGAGTGACTGAGGTTCAATTTCATTATCTTACTTAATCTACATATAAAATATCTTCGTTCTACAACATTCCATGCAGGTCCATTACCCTGTATAATTTTTCTTGAATCAAGAACGCATTTCATGGAAATGTATGTAATTTTTCCCTAGCTCGAGGGGTTACGCCTCTCAATCCTGGCACTCCTCCTTTATGATCGTCTATAACAGTATGGTATTATTTATTGTTTGTTTGTTGTTTTCTAAGATATAACTCCTTTCTTATTATTTTCGCAATTATAATTTTATGCAAAGGGTAGTCCATTATGCTTTTTGTTTAATTGGTAAATACTTTTCAATAACTATTAGAAAAATTATTTAATTAAGTATTAAATTAATATTTCCAGTATATTATACATTGCTACAGGTAATATCTACTAATCGGATGTAGGTAATAAAAAACGTGATATTCTTTGTTCATATTGCGGAACGTATTATATTCTGAAATAAAGGAAAAATAAAGGAACACTAACATAAAACACGAAGACTTACTTTGTCTTCATACTCTAACTTGGCCTTGTCGCCTTTTTCAAGATCATTACGGTTTTTTGTTCTTAAATATTATTTTAATACCTTTGTACATATCACATATTCTATGTAATGAGCTCGGTCGTAATAAGATTTTTTAGTAGTCTGCTCGAGACGGATGAGTTTTATATAAATTTCATATAAACTTCACACTTGCGTAATTCAGGATATTATGGTAATCATAGGCGGAATACATAACTTTTCATTATGCTATTCACTTCATATAAGTGCTCGTCTGATAAGGTGGTTATTATATGGTTGTAATATGGATATCAGTGTGCAAAATTGCATTTTATGAAAAATATTCTCAGAGTAATCACGGTACGTGCATATTGATTGAATCGATTATATCTGGCTTAATATTCAAAACTGGTTTCTAATCCTGTTCAGTTACAAAACTGAGAGAACATTTTTATAATTTGCAACGTGCATACTATACGTACGTATTACACATCGTAAAGTATGAGTATTTGCAGTGGCTTTCAAATGCGTACGACATACTTAGATAGATAGTCGTTCATGTTTGGACATAAGCTACATAATTGCGCGACACTGATGGACACTTGAGTCGTTTGTCTTCTGGTGGGTGTGATATAACATGAGTCACATGGAGTATTAAAATCAGTGATGCGGTTGCAGGCCGCTTTGCCATTGGCCGAGTTCAATAGTCTGGGGCCTGGGCCCTTATCCGGTGCGTGTCCGTTTTGCGTCTGCTGACTTGCATTGTCTATATGCGTGTTATGTCATCCGTGTTGTATACGTGTTGATAGAATAATAACAGTGCTATTCGGATGCAGTTCTCGTTATGCATCGCTGCAAGGCTAGAGATGTTTCTCTCGTCTTTAATTATAACCTTCCTGAAAAAAATATTAGAAATGTTCATGTAGTGTTATGTAATCTCTACACTCTAATTAGAGCTTCATTCCTTATTAATTAAGTTTAATAGGAATTCGTATAAAAATTATTTGTTCGTTTAAATTCAGTTTATTCATAAAAAACGTTAATATAGACGTCTGAATATGTTCCATTTGAAGTGAACTTTACTGATGCATTTAAAATGTACGTGTAGCGATAAGACCTAATATCATAAAGAATCGAGAATCAAACTCATTGACCCAGTTTTTATTGAGAATGCCGTTATTTATCCGTCTTACGGCTATGCAGAGAATCTTTGTACGTTTTGGTTGAAATCACACATCCTAATTATTACATGTAGGACTAAATGGACTGCTTGTACACTTGATACTTCGAGAGGTTTTTTGTTGTGGAAGAAAAAACGCAGGGACGTGCTTATCAGATGTTTGGTACGTGACCGTTATAAATCAGATTTTTGGATCTTTATTGCATTGGGTCCCGTGGACGATATAGATGTAGAAAGTTTCCTTGCACTATAGCAGGTTTAATAAAATATTACACGCACAAGAATACAGTTACAATTAATTGAACTAAACCTACGATTAAAATCCAAAGTCTATAATCAAAGTAGGTAGGTGCTTTCGACTAACAAGATCGTAAAGTTCAGCGTCGTTACGCGTAATTGATATTAAGATGTTAACCAAACGGTGGTTTATTTGATTTCAAACGTCACTATAATTACGTACATTATGTGTAATCTCTCGACTGTTTAATCATACGAATAACAGTACCGGTCGACTTTCTTCGGGTATTGTTGTAATGTAATTATTATCGGAGCCAATTACAGTTGCTTCCCAGTAATTAGTGTATGTTCTGCCGCGGGTGCATCTGACGTAAACTATGGTGCTTCGAGAATGCTTAATTGCCACGTTTATGTAATAGGATGTTGACCACAATGCATAGTTAGAGAGCGTTATGTGATTGAGATGTACGTTATTATTATACCTATCTAATAATTTTCAGTTTTTAAAGTGAAACTTTTATTACATCGTCTCAAACTTTTTGGTCTGTGTAGCGCATGTCGCATGACGGTCGGCTGCCGAGTAGGTATAAAGCAGTGTTCGGAACCGTACGATAATTATCGTACAAATACGATAATTTTGTGCCTAAGTTTCACTTTTACCGTGGTTTCATAAAACCACACAACATTTTTTGTTCTATATTCTAATATATCGTTAAGACGTTAACTAATCCACAATTATCTTTAAAAACTGATTTAGCTTCATAATAATTTCATAACACGTCAACACTGATAAAAATGGTTTTTGTCACGAAATAATAAAAAATATGTAAATTATATCATCAAATTACGTACAATAAACATTCGTAACAATAAATTCTCCACAAAGCCTCATTGTGTAGTTATTTGGATAAGAATTTCATTCATGTTGTTTACTTAGTAACAACCGCACCTAGTAAAATAAAGTGTGTTGTATCCTTGGCCCCCGCGTAGAATCTTCGTACGAGGGCGTACAGTATTCAATTATCTTATTGGATAATGCATAATAGAACAAAGTGGAAATATTTATTGGTTTCTCTTGCTATTAAGTGAATTATTGCTATCATTCCATTATAGTTTCATTCAAAGGAAAAATAAATTGCCACATTACAATAGACGCTATCGTTATGATCCTTATCGTCAAGTTTCGATGAATATTGCTCGTAATTCATTGTTACTGATAATTTCTAAGTCAAGGTAAAACAAATCGATATAAAAACAACCTCTAAAGTAAAATATTCATTCACGAATACCGACGGTAATTATATTATCGGATTCACGTACTTCCTTCCGATGAGTCTTCTGCCCTTGAAGGGCAGGTGGCCCTGTTCACGGCCATATTAGTGAACAGTTTAGAAATAACAGGTGCATAGTATTCAATTATTATTAGTAAATCGATACTGAAGTTTATAAATGGATTGACTGTATCAGTGTGAATTTTTTGTCGCTTCCATTTTCTTTTCTAGGAATTATGCTTTTTATTTGGTATAATTTTTTATCAACTTTCATAATTCGCTTTTCTAAGTTTTATTATTTTTCCTTTGTGATTTATGTAAGTCAGTGTTTCATAATATTATAAGTAAATAGTGATAGCGACGATATTATACAATTTCGAAATGGCACGACGCCTTCAATATTTAAGTTGATAAGCAAAATATTTTTCGATAGCTTGGACAAACCTTTGTATACTTCCAATCTTAAATAAATATTAGATATAAACGTCTGCATGTGTTAGTTAGTCATTTGTAATTTAATAAAATTATAAATTAGTAATATATAGCGATGAAATATATGCCAAAATGGTACAATAGAGGATTGCAATGCAAGAAAAAATTTATCTGAATAGATTGAAATACGTTGCAGTTGGTTGTTGATTTTGGCTGTGCGGCACTAAATTTTGAGGATGAACTAAATTGTTTACCTATTTTTATATTACCTATTAAATATTTAAACATTTTACAGTTTTTGATAGTATTCATCGTGTCCGTGTCTCTCTGCAGTCAATATATCTATTGTTTAGTATCGAAGGAGCGAAAAGAGGACAATTGTTATGGTTAAATGAATATGCGGGTTCCAATTCAACTCGTGATGTGATAGTTCGTTTTAAGTGAAAAACAAAATAAGAATGATTGTCTAGCAAGGATGATCATTAAATATATGAGTTATTGAAGAAATCGTGCACACTGAAATTTTGTCTTAATCGAGAAGATGCAGTTAAACAAATGAGCTTGTACTTCAATCATCTTATATAATGTAAAATGCCAAATCGCTATTACTCCAATATGTGTAACGATTGTTCCATTACTCTCTCCCGATGATATTAATGAATGGTGGTAATCATCGGCCTTTAGTTTCGAATCACGACAAAGTTGTGCAATAGAAATTATTCATTCGTCTAACCACATAAGGTAACAGTACCATTCATGGTCAGCGTTCCAATGTTGGTCGATTTTGAAAAAAGCGGCGAAATAAGAAATCTTAATGCTGTTGGAAAAATGGCAACACTTAATTATAAACTATAGACAATCTGCTTGTCAAAAAATGACGTTTCTCAATATGAAACTTCACATTCGCACTATGGCGAGCCGTTAAACAGGATGCAGTGGTGAAATTGTAAATTACGTGTTATTTTTGTTAAGGTTGGTGAGTATTTCTGCTCGTTTTATTATAATAAAATAAGGGTTTTTGAGATATACCTTTGCTGTGATACTTAAGGTAACATACCTGTCAGACAAATGATACCAAAAAATGCACATATTTCTATCCTGGAAACTGCGTAAACTGCGCTGACCATTACTGGAACGTCCAATAATCATATTTTCAATGATGGTCAAATTGACCATGATTGGTGTAATAAGGTTTTTTGCTTTTTTGATCAAATTTAGAATATTTGTCCGCAGAAATAAGGTTTAATTTCATCGTTATTTCGTTTCTAAATAACGGTCCAGTAATGGTCAATAGTTACCATTATTGGGGTGACCATGACTGGATGTTGAATCACAAACCGTTATGTTTATATTTTATAGGAGTAGGAGCGTGCTTTTTTATTGAACTATTTATCCTTATTTTTGCCAAATTTATCAATTAGGAATAAGAATTGATTTGGTTTCTTTGTTTCATAAGACAACAATGGCACCAAAGAAAGACTACACGCCCCATCAAATGGGTCTTGCGATGGAAGCTGTCAGAAAAGGATACAGTTATTCAGCAGCAGCTCAGAAATATCACCATATTAAAGTCATTCTCGGTACACCTACCGAGAATGACTTTAAGGAACAAAGTCACGGGAAAGAGTCCTGCTGTCTGTCATATGGGTCCTCCTACAATTCTTTCTACGAATGAGGAAGTCATATTGAAAGAGTGGTTGTTTGCAATGGCAGAGCGACATTGCCCGCTAGGAAAGGAACAACTATTAGATTCAGTTCAACTTATTATAAAATCTGCTAATAAGAAAAATCCATTTACAAATGACAGACCCGGAAGGAAATGGTTCGATTTATTTTTAAGGAGACATCCACAACAAAACAAATCTCTTGTTTAAAAACAAATCTCTTGTTTCTTTTATCATGAATAACACACATTATTGATAAGCCTAGTGACCATAATTGATGCTGGCCATAATAGGAGCAGACCATAAATGGTGGGTCAACATTGGGTTTTTGGCTGTCCATCATTGGTACTGTCTAAATCAACTTTTCAAATTCATTTTTTGACTTTGCTATTAAAGACAAGACCTATTTATAAGCTTTCATGTTTATAGGAATCCTGCCTTAATCAATATCAACAGTTTTGAAACATATATGGTTTTAATCAGATAATTATATTTCGGAAAATAAAATTTAACAACATTAAAGTGACCATGACTGGTGCGTTTACCTTAGGTACTTTGTATAGCAGAGATTGTTTTATCGCCGCCCGGGGCAGTCGTTTTTTGTGATATATTGTTGTTCCGGCTTTACGTTATTATAATTTCATCATTACTGATTATATTAATTTCTGTAGCGTAAATGATAAAGTACTAGATGCAGGGAAATTAATTGATTCTGGGAAATTAGTGCTTTGCCTATATAGTTGTTTCATGATTCATTGGATACATTTATTTGTTGCAAAATTTGCAATGTAATAACAAGAAACTATTAAAAATCACAAGGATGATGATATTTTCAAGCACTTGAAAGTTTGCATAGAGACTTACAATTTTTATTTAATTATGCGTGAAATAAGTATTCCTGTATCTGATAGCAGCCTAACGATCAAATGTACTGCTCTGTTCTAATTTGGAAGTAGAAAAGTAGCAAAATAAACTAAGATTAAATATTAAAAAGGTGATTCACATATGAATGTTTACACACTCGATACCGATATGGCTTTAATTTGATCCCGCTCGGCCGCAATAATCGGAAGGAAAAAGCTGATGAAACACAACCGAGAAGCCATAGCAGCGAGATAATCTAGCTACTGCTAGACAGGCGGACGATGTGCTGTCGTTGGGAAATGTAATAATTCATTATAATTATTGCGAGTTATACGTGCTAAATGTTTTTAACTGTATCAATTAAAACGTTTGGAGTTATATCATGATTAAAAATGGTGAGACCCCTTTGTTTTTAACGTCGTGAGAAAGGCTGGTACTACTGGAAGTTTTAGCATGTTTCGACAGGTTGAAATCGTTTTAGCTTCAGTATTAGCAGTTACTCGTTTGTCTCACAGATTCTTTGACGTCTATCTAATTGTTACTTCCTTGCCGAAGTATAACCTCCAATTATACAATGTATAAATGTGTCAAGCGCCAACATTAAGCGACATCTCGAAGCCGCTAACACCATTTAAACCGGTTAAACTGTGGAACGTGTGAAACGTCTAATTGGTTTCCATTATTGTACAAAGCATACACGAGTGGATATGGTGGAAATGCATTGGATCTGTTTGCTCTTTGTTAAGTGCCGTTCTTGATAGCATCATTTGGAGATCTGTTTAATCTACTGTCATGTTTCGCTTTGTTTTGTTCTTAATTACTCTCTGGGAAGGAACTGTCTTTCGTTATATTTTCCTAGCTAGAAATCAATTTGTGTGTTCAGTTTATTATGTTCAGGAGGTTATTAGATATAATTAAAGTCAGTACACTGTATAGCAGAAATACAGGTAAAAAATTTCATGTGTTCTAGTAAGTTTTATTTGATATTTCTGCCGGTGACTTTTGTCTTTGATGAATTTTATTGCTATGTTAATGTTTGCGGAAAATAGCGCATTTCTAGTTTCTCGTAAAACTGCTATTAATTTTAAATGTCTAAACTCAAATAGTTTTACTTAACGGTAGAAGTATCGATTTCTTAATGCAGTTAGCTAGTTAATGCAGCAAGTAAACAGCTGTTTAAAAAATTTGCAGTGTATTTCAATTTAATTTCTTTTTGATTAATAATGGTTATAAACATTAATGTTCTTGTGTTTAAATCGGCTTTCTGAAACGCATTAACTTTATGGGATTCCAGTTTGTCAATGATAATATATATGAAGGTAAAGGTGTTTAGTTACACCTACATTCATCCGGTATCGAAACAGTTATCTTGGAGTGATTTTCATTTGATACGGCCGTAAAATTGTTCAGGTGTGAGGTTTGGTAATAGTAATAAACTAAAATGATAGTTTAGAAATTAGTAGGTATACCTATTATAATTTTACGATTTTATGGAACTGTTATTTTTGTTTATTCATTACTGAATGGATAATAAAATGTTAAAGTAAGTTAAGTTTATCTCGAATGTTTAATAGAAATCTTAGATACACATGAGGAAGCAAAGTAAGTAATTAATGATCAGTGTATATGCAAATAACAGATGACTGACGGAATAACTACCAAACTGAATATTATATTTTGATCACGTTTTATGATGTAATTAATATGAAACTAAATTTAAATTCCATCGCTTTTATTATAATGTTATGTTGATTTTCACTATTGATGAAATTCAAGTTTCATTATTCATAACTTCAATATTTTGCTTTTCCATTTTGCATTTACATAATAAATCTATTTAATAGATATAAACGTTATTGATACGCTATCAATCATATTTATAGCAACGTGGTTACCTCAAATGCTTTTATAATATTCTGTTTATCTTTCGACGTTAAATTGATTCTGAAGGTTCAAATTTGCTCGCTTGTATATTTAGCTTGTGAGTATGTTTTTCGTTCCAGTTTTATAATAGGTACATTACCTGTTTACGTTATTCTCTTGGTACGTGTGAGATAAAAAGGATATGTATATCTTTGTAAATTTTTAAACAAATGGCAAGCCACATTATTTAGAAACGTAGAAATAATCATAAGTTAGAAACGTCTGTCACCTGTCCCAAACACAATAAAATCCTACCTAAAATAAACATATGAACATCGTTCTTAACTTCGCAGTGATTGCATCAAATCGTAGGTATCTAACACCGGTCACCCTCAGTCTACACGGTAAAATTGTCAACTCGACGTGCGAAACAGATGTGGAGGCTAGTTTTTGCAGTGGTCATGTGGGCAGTGGCACCAGATGATCGACAGGTTTGGCGCGGGTTTCGCGACAGTTGTTAATGTGTGTCATATGTGTGACGTCACGGCGTGCTTAGTTAATACGGGTGCTAAATGTTTGTGTGCCTTCGTATAAGAGATACTTGTTTGTTTTGCCAGACTAAGTTATGTAGGATTTTGTATGGTATCGATACTTAATCTCCGCGAATTAGTGATATGAAAACGAAAAAGGTTGCATAAGTCTTTGTCTGAACATTTTATTTTCTTCAGACAAGTAAAACGATACATAAGTATCGAATTCTGCCCTGAGCCATAAAATATTCACACTGAAAAGTACCCTGGCTGCGGTACCTACCTTCTCGTTGATCTCATTTAAAATACATTCTGTTATAAAATTTCTTAGCATTTCCTCGTGTTATGGAAGTAGGTATCATTAATTGTTTGTTCGTGCATTGTGGCTATGAACGCAGACCGCAACCACTCGGGATCAATATTGCCCTACATAGTTCATTTCACACTTTCGCTCTTGCGGCAATCGCTCTAAGAATACATTGAACTGTTTTATTGTGCCTATTGTGTTTCCTTCCCTGATAAAGGAGTATGTTCTCTTGATAAACGGCAGATTGGTTAGTTGTAAGTAGCGGTGTACGACGTGGCAATGCATTGGAAACTGCATAAGTAAAGTTGAGACCTGTAATTCATTTTATAGCACGTTATGTAATAATTTAACTGAATTAAGGGTCACGATTTATTATATTTTTAGGTAAATTTAGGATATGTATTATGTAATTAACATTAATCGTTAATCGTATGTATTTTTT
>CAJQZM010016437.1:0-14503 GCA_907164665.1 Colias nastes | reverse complement strand
AACAGTTACATTACTTATGTAGATAGGTTACCGTGTAAATCACTAGATGTACAGCTGCATTACAATGAAAGCTCGCTTAAGAATGCACACCGAATGACACTACCAGTGAAAATATTAAGTAAGAATTGGCTCTACATTTCCGCCTTATCTACTCTTGTTTTCTGACTGGTTTGTAAAAGAATCTTTGCTTCCAATGTAAGAATAAAAAAAAATATAACTAATTAGGTATGCTGAAAATACAAACCAATTATTTGTATAATAATGTTATATTGCTGTATTAAAACCAATAGAACAAAAATTGCTTACAGGAAAATTTTTGAAGAATAACTCTACAAATTTTGAAATGGTTTGCCTTTGAAACGTATATATTTTTAAAGGTTATGTTTATTTTTAAAATATTTATTACAATATATGCGATAAATAATCACATGAATATTAAGTTTTGCCGCATATTTGTGTCTGACCTTAGTTACTTCACACGTAATCGCTATCCGTTTGAGCTTGACAGGACCTTACAGCAATCCTTTGTTTTTATTAACATCGTTACATTGAGATGTTGACGGAAATACCTTTATGGTATTATGTAACCCTTTAATTTTCCCAGAAGAATATATGCGAGATAATGTAATTTACACGTATAGATCATTCTGATAAACATCGATTTTATACGCTTGTAAATGTAACTAAAATAACTATCTATGTGAAAATTTACCTGAAAGGAATACGACAACCAATTTTTCATCCCGCTTTTGACCTAAACATTTCATAACTCTTACTAATAGCAGAACAGTGTATAGAATTTCAATCCTTATTGTACCTTGAGGTAGCAATTTAGTAGTTTAACGCGTGTTTCCACCATTCATCACAGTTTAATTTTAGCCTGCACTTAAATCCCCTTAAGTAGTTAATGTAACGAGGGGGACGTCATCACCGACTACAATTTTAGCATTCACTTGGTATGGTGGGCAGAGCTGTATAGCTCTTACTACATATTACTGGTATGACAAAATAAGAATAGAGAATATTCTGTATTTTCATGTTTTATTTCATGTGAGTATTATAAATTTTAGGGATTTTACACATCATGACAAATTGACCATTCGATCGAAACGTTGGGATAAATAATATAATGAATTAAGGGCTAAAATTGGTTTAAAAATCTTTAATCCTAAATAAATAGCGGAATTAAACTCTAAAACTGGTACCCAATTCAAATTTGAATATCGATGGCTATTGGTATCTGTTCTTTGAAGCGTATGTGTGTACGGTTACTGTTTGCGGTTTTATGTAGATCTAGACCTCAATTCAGTATGTAAGTTTGGAATGTATTCTGAGTTTTAGGTAGAAATTTAAGATGAACAATTCTGAATACATTTCAAAATCGAAACAATAATTAGTTTTTATTAATATTTATAATACTAGTTATGGTTTAAAATATTGTAAATATGTAGTTACTATCATTACATTATACAATTATAATAAATAATAAGTAAAGAAACAATTTCCAAAACTTTACCTTGACCGTAACCATTCATGTGAAAATCCAATTTATTTGCGGCTAGTAGGGTAGACTGAGTACGGTTGTGCCAGGTCCCGGTAGTGACAGTCGTCATATTTTCGAAAATATAGGGAATAGCAGAGGTCATGCAAGGGGAAAGAGGAGCGGCTTGCTCGTCTCAACCTGTTTCACAGGGTTGCATCATTTTCCGCGCAGTGAGTACGTGAGCAGAAGCCCATTTTGATTTTAACCGCCAAAAAGTAAGTTTTTTCGTTCATTTTCATTTCCAAATTACTGTAATATCTATGCTGATAGGGTATTGAGTGTTATTCATCGATATAAGTCACATTTTAGCAGTTTAATATCAATAATTACATTTATTGTAGGTTATTTTGTCTTGGCGTGGTGATTGTATTTTTATAAAAACAGTCTCTGGTTACGGTTGTGACACTTTAACTGGGTACGGTTGTGACATAAGTAAAATCTGTTGTTTTTGTTTTAGATGCCTAGAAATCGCATCAGAAAAACTCAAAGAGTGTAGGTACCGTGTACCGTGTTGCAGTACGAAGATGCGTATGATGAAGTAAAACGCAGGACTTCTTTGCGCAGTGCTGCAGATTATTACTTATTTTGATAGACTTTCGCACAGCTACTACTTTACTATGAGAATATTTTTGTTTTTTTTTTGTTTGAAAGATACCATGAGAATATTTTTATTTTTTATTTGAAAGATGAGCACTTTTATTACGTTTGGAGTTTTGTTTCAAAGTAAAGTAGAGTTCCTACAAACATAAGTTTTATTGTGATTATGAATGTGATTGACATTTCTTTGATAGATAAGTATTGTAATTTTTACTAATTTTTAATGAAGACTATTATAGAGAGTTAGTATTAATGGAGACTGATAATATATCTAAAGATACTATAGTGCCATGAAAGTTGTGAAAGATTAAACTGTTACCAGATTTTATCACTATTGTGAGGAAAATATTTTTTGTTAAATGAGTCATATTATAAAAAATAAATATTTCTTGTAATGTAAGTAATAAGTAAAGTCATGAAAAAGTATTTCGTGATCATTTAGAGCATTTCTATCCTCTTGGGTAATCATTTCACATAATTTTCATACTGTCACTATTGACCCCCAGTACTGTCACAACCGCCCCTGGGATGTGGTCGATTGTGACAATCTTCCTTTGTTTAAATAAATATTTTTCATAATTTAACTATTTGATTTAGGCCTAAAGTTTTAACATTAAGTCGTTAACCAATGAATAAACTACATTATAACACAGTTTTTGTTCAGATTATTAGCATAATTTAAAAAATATAGGCGGACAAACTAAAATTGTCACTACTGTACCCAGTCTACCCTACAATTACTCTACAAGCTTTCTTAAGTGCTAATATCCTTATAAATTTAAGTTCAACTGCTAGTTTTTGGTCAACATGTACAGGAGAAATAACAAAACTTTAAAATTATTGAAATATAACTTTTTGTAATTCTGAGCATTGATAACTGCTGGACTTTGCCCACATCAAACCAGTCCAGTTAAAATCGAATCTCAGACGATACTGCAAATATGAATTCAAAAATATAATGTAATATATACGTAATAAATTTTAATTTTGAATGATAGAAATATTTGTTGACACAAGAAACACAAAGTAGAGACGGCGTTAAAAAGTTTTAACTAAAACAATAAGTGATAACTTTTGAAACAATAATCGTTAAACAATGTAAGTTAAGTTTCAATATACAATACAATATACATATTATAAATCTATGCATATAAACTCTTCCGGGATATAGGTATTATTAATTACATTGAGTGCGTTAATCAACCACAATTAGATTAAAACACGCTATGTTCTTATTATTGGAATTGCGTGGAATTTAAACAAAGCCATTATTAAATATAGACGATGACGATGAGATAAATCGTTCTAGGAAATAAATTTTAATTCTATTACACATATTTTACTTATGGCCGATTTTTCAATGCTTGGATAAAACTTATTCGTCGAATAATGTATAAAACTACCATTTTAAAAACGTTTTCTAATTGCCCATATTTGACAGTTTACGTGACATTTTAATATTATTATGTAATACTTTATTGGACGGATAAGTTTTATTCAAGCATTGAAAAATCGGCCCTTATACGAATTATCTTATAAAGCATTTTCATACGGTTTTTTGAAAGCTTTTTTTTTACTTTTTATTGATATTGAAGGAACACTTGTAGGTGTAATTTTGACTTTATAAATGATATATATTTTTAACCGGCTTACACAAGAAGGCGGAAGTTCCCAATTTGTAGCGTTTTGTTTTTATAAAAAATGTCTGAAACCCGCATTGGGTGATTATGGTTAAATCATTGCAATCTAATTTAATAAAATTGTAGAGTTTTTTTTTTTGTTTATTTTACTTTCATTTTATACACAAAAATAAATTACGACTAGGTAATGCGTTAGGTAATTTTTATTAATCAGTTATTGTATAAATAAACCTAATCTAATTTTATCCTGTTGCCAACATAACTTTTTACTTCAGCATCTGATTTTAAAAGAAAAGACTTTCAAATAAAAAACCGATCGGTACACATACATAAAGAAAATCATAATGAGTGCATTATCGGCCTCGAAAGTACTAATTACTCATTTGGTGATTCAAAAATATAACTTATACACATGAGTCTCTAAGTATACATACAGTAGTCGTTAAATATTGCAAGTTACGTTTTGCAAATACATACATACTGTGAGTAGGTACTTTTTGTTATACATACATACAATTTAAATAAATAACAAATACGTACGCTAAATTATTTAAACTAACATTTAAACATATATAAATGAATTATTTACATAATAAAGTAGCAATTAAGATTCGCTATTTAATCCGACCGCCCACATGAAAATATAAAAATTGGAAAGCGAAACGACTTTCGCGCGCCTGAAAGATTTTGTCAGGTGTAAATATAATTTCACGTGCAATCAATTCATTCTTTATCATATATTATCATTTATCTACTTTTTAGCAACTTTCTCTTACTAATCTTATGTAAGTGCAAACATATATAATTATGTGGCTCCATCTTTTTGCTGGGATATTGGATTGTTTTTTTTTAGTTTTCTGAATTAATTTTCGTGAACTTTACGCCGAAGCCTTATACTTGTATAAAGTAGGTAAGTAACCCAGGACTAATCAATTGTAACTCTCCGACAATAAAGGTAAAGGTTACCCTCATAAGATATAGAGTTAATAAGAAAAAAATGAATCTGTAAACAAAGATTATGAATAGGAAATAAAAACACTTACCTCTTGATCAACCACACAAAGATATTTTTAAAAGTTTACTATTTGCACAACTTAGCCTTATAAATAGCAATTCATATTTAAAACCCGACCCTGATATATATATCGTCGCAATTGCCTGATAAATACAAATTCAAATTCTGTTACATTTTATTATCAAAATAGTCATATGTATGTAAATTTTTATACACGCTTGAAGTATGTGACGAGCATATATGCGATAAGGAAACTATGCCACTTTTCCTTTTGGGAAGACGAGCTTGTCCTTCGTTGACCTCAAGAGGGTAACGAAGAGCAAGGACTGACAGCTAATGGCTATAACGGAAGACTCGATGAAGGAAGAGAACTATTTCCTTGACTTGTTTAGTAACTTTTGAATCATCAACAACAAAATCATTACTGCCTTTCCGTTGCGGCTCCATCTGCGTGGAATTCATTCATCTATTACTTATACCCCATTATGGCTATATTTCGCGATATAAACTATCCTTTAACTATTCTTCAAATCCAGCCTATCAATATACCAAATTTTATGAAAATTTTAATAACAGTACTAGCTGTGCCCCGTTGTTTTACACGCATTGGAGCTCCTATTGGTCAAATAGATAGACTTCCGCGAAATGTCAAACTGAAATAATTTTTCAAATCGAGCCCGTAGTTCCTGCGTTTAAGGTGTTCAACCAAAAGAACAAAAAAACAAACTCTTCAGCTTTATAATATGTGTATAGATAGGATGGCGTATTTTATATTATCCACTTAGCACTTACATACATTAGTTGCAACTCAGACCAGTATTGAATCCATTATAAATCACCTGATTGGCCGAGTATGCATTAGGAGATGTCACACATCGGCGATCCATCGAGATTCTAGGACATACCGTTTTCATCACGAGATTTTCCATTACTTGTTTGAACAGTGATTGGCAAGCGGTAAATAAATTCAAAAACTTTTTAAAACTAAATACGAGTTTAGCTGTTTTTATATTCTAAACTTTCATATTAAAATTAATAATATAAAATAATTAATTCTGATCATTATTTCTTTAGCGATATAAAGCAGAATGTAGCGTAGCGTGTAAGTTTTATTGTTTGCTTTAATTTTGTTTTGTATTTCAAATTCACATTTGCACAAATGCATATGGATGTTTATTTTTAGAATGCTTATTAAAATTTCAAGCTGAAACACGTATATTTGCTAAAACTTGTGTTTTTGTCGAAATGTTGAATATATACACAGAAAATAAATGCACGCGATCGTGCTTTAAAATTTTTAGAAAAATTTATGTGATTATGTTTTACAGCAGCTAAAGTATACTGTCAGTGTTTATACATAACATAATATATTTGATTGGAAAGAGATTTATAATATTCCTGAGGTAGATGATTCACTTGAATACTTTAACTGTACTATTTATGAATTTTTTGATCAATGTATTCCGAATAAAAAACCTAGGACGAATCGCCGTATTTATCCAGTATATTATAATAATGAAATCATACACAATTTAAAAATCAAAGCTCAATTACACTGGCAGTGGAAATTTCTTAATAACCGTGGAGCTTATGATGAATTTAAATTTTTAAGGTCAAAAATTAAAAATGATATTAATAAAGCACATAAGGATTTCTTAGATAAAATATCTACTAATTTAGTTGATACACCAACACAATTTTGGCAATATGTTAATTCACTGCGCAAAGGAAACAATACAGAAACAATGGTAACCTTTAATGATACTGAGTACCGGGGTAAGGACATGGCAGAAGCGTTTGCTAAGCATTTCAAATCAGTGTTTTTAACTAATTCACCAAAACTAGACTTTGACTTTGCTAATTCTAAGGCTAGGTCCAGTTCACGTTTCTTCGATATAAAGGTTTTAAATAAAGATATAATCAGTCGATGTATAAAAAAATTTAAATCTAACGCTTCTCCTGGACCTGACATGATACCTGCTTATATCATTAAGGGTCTTGTGGAATACCTAATTGAACCTATAATGCACATATTCAATCTTATTCTGATGAAAGGTGTATACCCTACACTATGGAAGAAATCGCGAGTTATTCCGATTCCTAAATCTGGTAGTAGAACCAAAGTTGAAAATTAAAGACCAGTGGCGATTTTATGTTCACTAGCCAAGGTATTTGAGATGTGTTTGCATTCTCAAATGCTACATGAATGCAAGCCATACATCTCTCCTCTTCAGCATGCTTTTTTACCACGCAGGTCGGTCGCTACAAATCTCATTTCACTTGTTGAGACATTATCACGTGAAATGGATAAGCAGAATCAAGTCGATGTTATTTATCTCGATTTCCGCAAAGCTTTTGACCGTGTTGATAATGATGTACTGTTGTTGAAGTTAGCAGATCATGGATGTGGCCCGACTTTGCTCAAGCTGTTTTCTAATTATCTTAGGGATCGGAAACAATTTGTAAAATATGGCCCGTATATTTCAGATTCTTATTCTACTCGATCTGGTATAAGTCAAGGATCAAATCTTGGTCCTTTGCTGTTTTTATTACTGATAAACGATTTACCGGATGTAATTGAAAAGTCGGATATCTTACTCTTTGCCGATGATGTTAAAATATTTAAGGTCATTAAATCGGATGAAGATTACGGCCGCTTGCAAACAGACGTAGATGCAGTTTATATGTGGAGTGTGGAGAACAAACTACACTTTAATATTGACAAGTGTGAATTTATGACATTTAGTCGTTCAGCCTATATACGGAACTATGTTTATAGTTTAGGACAGGATCGAATATCGCGTGTGAATAAAGTACGCGACTTAGGTATCACATTCGTGCCTCATCTTTCGTTTCATGAGCATATTCACAATGTTTCTAACGCTGCATACAAACGTTTAGGATTCTTACTGCGCAACTCTGTCGGACTTTCAGATAGCGCTATTAGAGTTCTCTACTCGGCACTTGTTAGGAGTATTCTAGAGACTAATTCCATTGTCTGGAGTCCCTACGAGAAAAAATATATCCTTATGTTGGAGCAGGTCCAAAAGAAGTTCTTAAGGTACTTGTATGCGAGAAGTTTTAATTATTACCCACATCTGTATCCCACAAAATTCTTGCTGGGTAGTTTGGGTTATAACTCGCTGGAACTTCGTAGAAGTCTATCAACTGTTAAATTTGCTCTTAACGTTTTATACAATAAAATAGATTCTAATGATTTATTAGAAATGCTCTTACGGCTAAATGTGCCTGACAATTATACACGGGCTCGTAGCCACCAACTGTTAGCTGCTTGGCGCACACGCACGGTTCAACGCCAGCAGTCTCCGGTGCCTCGCATGCTTTCACTGCTGAACTCAATCCTCAATTCTGCACCAGTATATGATTTGTTTGTGTCAGGGATGGGAATGATAGGTGAAGAATGTAAGAGGTACCTAGAACTAAGGACATAGTGATAAGTTTAGAATTAAGTTTAATATATGTATGGTTTGGTATGCCGTAAATAAATAAATAAATAAATAACTAGCTGCGCTCCGCGGTTTCACCCGCGTGGCTCCGCTTCTGTTGGTCTTAGCGTGATGATATATAGCCTATAGCCTTCCTCGATAAATGGGCTATCCAACACCGAAAAAATGTTTCAAATCAGGCCAGTAGTTCTTGAGATTAGCGCGTTCAAACAAACAAACAAACAAACAAACAATCAAACAAACAAACTCTTCAGCTTTATAATATTAGTATAGATATAAATCAATTTATTTGTTCTGTAATGCCCATGAATGCCTTATGCCACACTCCTTTCATATTGCAAAATAAAATTCTCAAACGTGCCCAAAAAGTCAACATAATATGGTCACACAACAATAAAATAATTTCAACACAACAAACTAAAATATCAAGTAAGAGAATTGCGGCAAACCTTTCTCCAAACGTTTGGAATTTGAAATCATCATTATAAAAGGATTGATTCGCAATCGAGTACAATTTCGCCGAGTCAATTGCGAGATTAATGTCTCTTTAAATGACTCTGTGGAAATGCGCATCAAAGCAGGTGCGGCTGAGACTCGGACCTCCAGATATGGTGTTTCAATTAATTCGCTTTTGACCGACGCACCCGGTCGTTACACTCCGACAAGGCTGTAGAGCAGCCTAGAAGCGGTTTCGATAAACCTGACGTGAATACATTGGGATCATCAGCATATGCGTCGAATTTCAATTGAATTGCACTCTTGGATTGTTTTGAAAACTGTGTTTTAAGTGATAATTAACAAAACTGAACCGCTAAGTCTCTAAGCTACGAGAGAACTTCTCTTTTTTAGGAAAATAATAAATTCTCTTTTTTTTAATTCGGATTTTATCACTGGTTGTTTTTAACAATGTTTAGGTGTGTATTTTATCTTTTACGCAATAAGTTCATTATATTCTCTTCCAGTATATTTAAACCTAACGTCATTGACGTGCGTGTTTCGTCATAATCGGAACCTTTGATCGACGTCTTCCAATTCTCAGACGAAACGCTTTAAGGCAGGTTCGCAAAAGTGGCATTTTTCTTAAAAGACCACTTTTTTGAGTACTTCGAAGCCTTTGCTATATAGATAAACCATTTACATAAAACGCAAAGACATTTACACCCTTCGTCTTTGGAATAAACACAACGAGAATTGAAATTATTCAAAAATTCACATAAAATTTCTCCAAAACAGTAATGTATATTGAAATAAATATTACAGCGCTTTGGATGTTTAGGTATATAAGAATAGTTAGTGTTAACTACTGACTAAAATGTAATATGTTGGAACTAACTTATGAAAATTAATCTAAAATAAAAGATGCTAACAGAACTAGTTAGCCTGCGGAAAGTACTATCTAATAATTATAATAAGTTACGTGTTCGCCACGCAACATAGGTTCCTTTCGTTATTAAAGACAAGTCTTTCTGGCTTATTTATGGTTTACTGACTAATATTAATTATGTCTGAGATATCCGTACTAGGAGTTCCTGGTTTGAACTTGCAATCCCTTCCGCTTTGAGTTTTGACCGAGAGATAACACTAGGGACGAAAATCGAAAACAAAGAAATCAGTGTCATAAAATTAAAATAATTTACGAGGTAACTGGCAGGTTTATACGGATAAAAATAATGTACGCATTCCATTGCCTTTTTAATAAATCATGAATATTATCTTGCAGATTCATACTCATATAAAATGAAAAGCATAAAAATTTTTTGCTGAGTTGAAGATCTGCAAATACTTAATGTTTGACCGTTAGACTGAGGCATCTGACTGGTCAAGTTTTTACGATACCTCGCTGCGGTACCTGCCTAGACTATGCGACGTTGATTCCTTTTCTTAAAGTTTCACAGCAACAAAAAATAAGATTTAGGAGTTTAATTAAAAAGAAAGAAGACGAATTAGAGATTAGATGTGTTGCAGTAACACAATATAATAGCTGTTCCTAACCCTTTAAAAATAGGTTCTAGTTCTTAATAACTAAATTGATTGTAACCCCCAAAATATGCTTGCTATTAAACATTCATTAAGAACGTAAGTTTTGAGGTAAAAAAAAATTAACCTACTAAGTAATACTAATAATAATTATAATACAGTATTTTCCTAGTTTCATTGATTCAATACTAGCTAAGTATTAACTACAAGCCAGCCAAGTGAACGGGAACCTTCCAGGGAAGCGCGCTCTACATAAGCCACATCTCAGCTTACCATCGGGATAGATTGAGCGCTTCCCTATTTTACAATAAAAATAAATAAAAAGCAACAAAGCCCAATAAATTGTACCCATGTAAAATTAGATATGCATATTATTATTCAAAGAACTATCTTCAAGACTCAACGGGCTATAAAATTTACACTAAAACGAAATGTTAAGCAAGTAGAAACTAGAAAGTCTGCGCAGACGCAACAAATATTAAGTCAATAGAGAATACAAACAACTATTTCGAAAGAAATATCAGCATTATTAAGTATAATGAGATGATTTAAAACGAATACGATTATATCTGTTATTTTTACAATGACGTCAATAGTTTATCGGGGTCGTTCATCCCAACCTCTACATAATAGTATTTAGTAATAAATTTCACAATGATTATAATTATATCCTACCCTATCGTAATTCTACGATAATTACTATCTTTTTATGCCAATTTTGCAATTTTTATCTCCCTCTTTAATTATGTATCAACGAGGGTATTACTGGTATTACTGTACTTTTTATGTTAGCAGTTAGCACCACTTTTTAAAATATATTTATGTATTAGATTATTCAGTTAATATTATATAAAAAAGAAGAACATAACATAACCAAATCTAAATTTAGAAATGTGTCACTATTACATATTATTATACTTTAATATCTTTAATTCGATGTTGGTACATTTTAACATAACATAATATTATATTCAATAGTGTTTAATAATATGACAGATTGTACCTAAATACCTACGTCTTGTATTTTAGGACTTAAAAATTATAATACACAAGTACAATAATTTCCTATTTCTAAAATGTTCATAGGTTGTACAAGGGTTGTACAGTGTTTTAATGTATTTCTTTTTTCTATAAATCACATGAGTCCAATTTTTCATAATTTTTAGCTGATAATATCATGACTATTTCGAAACTGCTCTATTTAGATGGTGATGTCGGGTACAATTCATTTTAATTTGTGGGATAGGAAAAGAAAAATAAGCTTATAATTTCTAATTATTTATTTGGTCGAGCCTCAATTTTGGCATAATACTAATACCTCTAAAATTAATTAACAGGAGATTATTCTTATCAGTCATATTATTTGTGTTTCCACAATTGGAGATAGGCAGGACTTTGCACATTAATGTAAACATTTTTGCCATGTTGTCCTAATTCAAAAGGTACCCTTTGGGCTTCGGCTCTCTCTGGATTTCTTTCAGCATTTCTCTCGGCATATATCTCGGCATTTCTCTCTGCATAATATATCTCGGCATTTCTTTCTGCATTTCTTTCAGCATTTCTCTCGGCATTTGTCTCGGCATTTCTCTCTGCATTTCTTTCAGCATTTCTCTCGGCATTTGTCTCGGCATTTCTCTCTGCATTTCTCTCCTCGGCATTCCTCTCTGCATTTTTTTCGGCATTTCTCTCTGCATTTCTCTCTGCATTTCTCTCAGCATTTCTCTCAGCATTTCTCTCGGCATTTCTGTCGCTATTTCTCACTACATTTCTTTCTGCATTTGCCTGAACATTTCTCTCCACATTCCTCTCTTGTGCGGGCACGCGTGTGTTTAATTCCCCTGGTACGGAATAGGGTTGGGGTACCCTCAACTCATATGGATGAAGAATAGGAACTAACACTGGTGTTGGAACGGGTACATTAACATGTTTCACAACAGGCACATGCTTGTGTTGAGTTATAAGTACCTCCTTCTGGATTATAGCTGGCGGTAAATTACCAAGGGCATCCTCTTGTTCCAATGATTCCCGGTTTTCTGTCGCGTTGTTTTGTTCGCGTATCAAATTGCCGCGAACTAAGGCATTTAAAAAGGAATTATAATTAGCGACCTGTTCTTGTTGTTGTGCTTCTGGATTGCCACTCTCAGGCTGATTCCTTTGAACATTAGAGACTGGCTTTCTTTGTTCATAATTATTGTTTTCAAAAGTGTTCTGGAAATACGCTTTAATTTGTTCTTGTAAATACTGTTCTTCTGAGTTTTCTTGTTTTACCGGATTCCTATTTTGCTGATTTTGCTCATTGGATTGTATTACTGGTCCTTGATTGTCTTGATTGAGCAAAAAAATTTGTGGTGTTAATCCACCGCGATTTAATGGAAGTCTGTTTGGTGCATTTATGTATCTTTCACCTTGCTGCTCCTGTTCTACGTCAATTAACTGCGATTTATGCACAAGCGGAGCCTTCAAAATATTAAGGTTTTCGCGGTGAGAATTATACCTTGATTGAGAATTTTGTTGTGGTAGTTTCGTTGGTCGTCGACTCATAGATATTTCACCCGAGGAATGTGACCGAAGTTCCATCTTGCCTGCTTGAAGTTCATTTAATTGATCTGGAGTTAAATAAATTATTATATCCTTCTCAGCAAATCTTTTCTGTTGATTTTGTGCTGCTCCTGTCGGTGAATCATTATTATTCGTAAAGGTTTGGGGTCCTCGGTCCAATTGCTTTGCTTGAATAGCAACTGCTGTTAAAATAATAGAGATAAGAGTAACCTGTAAAAAAGAAAACGATATTAAAGCTGATATTTTAAGAAAGAAACTTCTTTTTCTTATTTATTTTTTTTTATTTAACCGACCTGAGTTAACATTTTGTATAGTTAAGAGATGAGGTCTCAACGGAAACGATCGAGCGTCTAATTTTGAGTTTAAAAATCAGCTTTTTATATACATTTATGCGTAGTAGAAAATAGCTAATCTATAATTAAAGCTTCTTTTTTACATCATAATTTGCATACGTTTCTATAAGAAACATATCTTCCTAAGGTTCTAAAAATAAATGTTATAAATTCATAATAATTATGTAACTCAAAAACTGGCTAATATAGTATGTATTTACAAATGATTTTGAAGTAGGTTAGTAAGTTAATCGAGTTAAGATTTGCTAGATGAGTACAGTATTTTTTCTATTTTTAATTATTATTAGGTCCTTATTGATTTATATTATGTGTACAATGTACATTAATATTTTATTATTTCTTAACTAGATATTATAAATAAATACCTCTTAAAATTTGATCGTTTATCCAATATTACACGCCTATTATGAAAAGATTGTGATGGAAGTACTTTTTTCATATTATGACATTTAAATTTTAATTTATCTCGTGACTTGAATTGATGGCTTATATGAGTAAATCATGTATTGTCAATCTTTTATGCTGTACAGAATCTTAAATCTTATTTTAGTAGTGTTTAAGTGCCATTTGTAATAATGTTGACATTATGAAGAAATCTTGTTACTTGAATGAAATGTTGTCTTCATAGCCTCGTTCCACATAACTTTTATTTTATATTATAATTCTTAATGCTTTATAATTTAGAATATGTGGTTATATCATTTTATACAGGCTATGTCTGCTAAAACAAAATGATGCATATAATGTATGTGGATACGGCTCTCTATTATTGAAAATTTTATATTTCTCTTGTATTGAGAGATAATGTACGATGTGTCACAGTACACTGGGAAGCCAATCTTTATAAACGCGCCATCAACTCGCAAGTGTGATCCTACCCTTAACCTTTCAGGTAAGGCTCTCACAAAAGCGACTTTAAAATATTAAGAAAATCTTCCCATTTTAAAAAGGTATTAAATTTGTGCATTCGTATATAGGTCCGTTTACTAATAAATTTTAACACGGACACGACTCTACCAGTCTTCGCTTTCTATAGAAAGTTTCTCGGAAGAAATTCATTGACATCCAGGTTCTAATCACAAACGCATAGATAAACCTATCCACTATGTCTAACAAGGATATATTATGTATATTCAAGTGTATATTATTGACATAGTGACACAAAATTTATCGATTAGTTGGACCAAGTGACGAAATTGAAACAGAGTCTTTTAGTATTTAAATCAAAGCGGCATGCTAAATAAATTAAAATAAATTTTAATAGATACTTAATATAAAACTGCCCGAGAACTTGTCTAGTCGTATTAAATGTATTTATATTAATAATTGCTGTTCTGTCTGTTCGCTACAAA
>CAJQZM010016427.1:0-11102 GCA_907164665.1 Colias nastes | reverse complement strand
AGGCAACAAAAAGCTAAAAAGTAATGTTAACATAAACTTTAGAGGCGTATGTTTAAGGGACAGGAAATATTAAGGAGAGTTAACCAAGTTAAGTCTTAAATACATTGTAGTTTTTAATATAGAAGATTGAATTTGATTCTAAAGAATATTATCTTTATATGTTTGGTTTCTTTATTATGTAGTTGCTTGCTCTCTGATTTAAAAACCTTAGACATTAGAGGCTAGAGTAAACGAAGCGGATTTTAATAAATAGCTACAAATATATTTTAAACCGACTCGAATCACTGAATTGCACAAATTTCTTTTAACAACGACAGGTTGGTGTATTTATTACTTTTTCTAGTCATCCAATACGTTGGAAGGATTGTAATTCGATCGCAATTTAATATTATTTACGCGTGGAACGGATGGGGTAAAAACGCACGGTGTCGGGTGACGGTGGAAGCCCTTCGGTTCGGAAACCATACAACCGGCGTAAGCTCCTTAATACTTTGTGACATTATAATTAGCGAACTATGCCTTTTTAAACAATGGATTTGGATGTATTTAATAGCAGTTAACAAATATTTATGATCTTGCTATGTATTTCTTGTACTACGAGTATAGATATTAGATATTAGTCCCAGAGAGTTAAAATTATTTTTATTTGATAATTTTTATTGTTATTTGAGAAAAAATTATTTTCCCCTATTTAGTTTAGTTTATCTTTTGCAATTTATTCCATCTTTAAAACAACATTTAAAAATTACAACCTGTAAGCGTAGCTGATTTTATTAACTTTACATTTCTTATTAATTTATTCGAAATATAAATCCGTTATTCTATAAAAAATACGAAAAATAATCCTTTCTTAACTAAAAAATAAATTAAGAGAAAAAATAATAAACAAAACCGAAAAAAAAAATACTTACACACAACACAAAAGCAATAGACAAAGCACAAAAGCAAACACTAGAAACGTTCTATTAGTTAAATTTAAATATATTTTTTTAAATAAAAAAGACGTGTAACCCCGGTGCCGGCCGGGGTGCGAGTGGTCACTAAACGTAGTCACAACTTCAGCTACCTTATAAGTTACTTAACAGGTGTATGGAGCAATGCCACCCTTAATTGGTTGATTTAATTTAAAAGCGACAGCGGGAACGGATTAAATTTCTATCCACATTCAAGTACTTATATAAAACGCCTACGTATAAAGACAATATTTTTTTATTATTTTATATATAACATTTCTGGTGGAATTTTAAGAATTATTGCATTCGATGAGCTAGAGACGATTTAAGTTTAGAGCTTTATAAAGTTTTAGATGTGCTTTCATTTTATGTACAAAAAAGGATTTAAAAATAAACTAAGCTTCGTCTATATGTTACATCCTTATATTTGGGACAAATTGAAAAAATATGGTCAGTAATTCATATGTTTCAATTCTGAATCATCCAATTATAATGACCTCTTTTTAAAATTTGATAAAACAGAAGAATATTTTTAAAAGCTAATGTATACAAAATGTTGATGAATAGATATGTTTTATATCTAGTATAATTAATATAGTACAAGCATATAACTATACATTGTGCTTATATAAAATTATACCTACTTCAGTTTATCTATGGATCATAAATTGTCGTAGAATCTTATGTTTTGGGCCGCTGAATCTGCAAAACCGTTCAATAGGCTATTTTGTTAGTTATGCAATATTAAATTATGATATTATGTTCAATGTATCTTTTTATAACATATTTTAAAAATATGCCATTAGAGTTTATTAATTCCTATATGATTATAGTGTATAAAATCTGTTTAAATCCACTATAAACTTAATTAGTATAATATGTTCAGCTCTACTATTTTTATAACTCTATTATAATTAAAACTTTCTGTTTAAACTTTTATACAGAATAGTATTAAATTGAAATTGTAATTTTTTAAAATACGAAATAGAGATTGATCCTCATAATCAAACAAAGAGTTATTTTATTTCATAAAAAATAATTATAATTTTTTAAGTTTTTTACTCATTACATTTCATTCTTCAGTAAATTCTAATGGCATTACTGAAAAATAGAAATAGGACTAATACTGGAATGTATGAGGGCCTGAAGCCATAGTAAGGAGGTCGGCGCCTTCCTCGTTACAAGATTAAACAAACCACCACTAAGATTTAAACCTCCTGTTTGTTTCCATTGTACCACGATAACGTATTTGTTGTTGAAGCGAAAGCGAAGCTATCTTGAGGTAACCAGTATGACCGCAAGTACTAAAAAGGTCAGTATTGAAATAAATATGGGCTGATGAATGTTTGATGAATAAGTGCAAATGTATTGTGTTAATTGAATGATGATTATGAAACAATGGGATAAAAATATTATTTCAATCAAATAATCTTTAGATGTAAGTATTATTTTTTTATCTTCGATACAGATGTTTGTTCAAAAAGTAATATAACAATTTTAAAATATTTTTTAATTATACTGACTACAATTAATACAAATTAAAAGTTATGTTTACAATTTAAGTAGTACTAATATTAGGTTTATCATTTCAAGCGTCAATACCTAAGAATAATTGAACATATCTACAAGTAAGTCATAAACTAAATAAAAGTTTTGTCATCGTTATAACAAAAATTATAATGCTCTACTGTTACGTATTATAATTAGATATTTGTATAGAAATCGATAAAATTATCGTATCGTCATCAACAATGTTAACTGTCGAATCAGCTGTTAGCAACTGTCTGTCGACTCGTGATATAACGGAGGATACCGTTGTAATACTACACTTTTTTTATTAAGGTTATTATAACAATAAACATTTAAACTAATACCTAATATCATATTATGTAAATTCAAATTAAACATAACAGACACGACATTTTAACATTTAGAATTTTTCAGTCATAATGTTAATTGACAAATAGAATAACTTTAAAAATTAAAAACTATAAAAGTAGAGATTAAAGATGCGTTAAATGCTTTGTTATAATTATATGCGAGTATTTCATATAAAAATTAAATTATAGGCAAACTGTTACATGATAATATTATGTGCATGCGCACGCTACTGTTCAAGGTGATTAAAGTGTTCAAAACGTCGTCATAAAATATAAATACGCCGCGTTTTAGCTTTCCAAATAACTTCTCTTATTATTGTTTATAAAAAAAGTAATCGCCAATAGTGACACATGGCATCAAAAATCATTCCACCTGAGTGATTTGACGAACTTCCCCATGTCGACAAAAAGCGGCAGGTAATAGATTAGACATCCGAGCCTGAAGCCATGCGCCATCCGATACCAGCAACCGCCCGGAGACTAGCTCACGTGGGGAGGCTAGCTATGCCTTCCTGCTTACCGACTTTGGAAAGGAAATATTGTGTTTTATGTTAATTAATTTGTAGGTATATTTTTTTAGAACTTAATAATTTTATAGATATTCATAACCAGCTTGCCCCGATTGTCCCAGGTTGCCTTTGTTGGTAAAAGCTTTCTAGCTGGTTACCTATTGACTATTGTATACATAATATATAGGAAGGCAAAAATCAAAGTAAATTATACAAAATTTAAAAGAAAATAGGACCCTACTATTGACACACGAAAAGGGAACGCAAAATTATGCACATGTACCTAGAGCCATTAGGTACATATTCATACGCGTGTTCATACGTATTATATTATATTGTATACTAATATTATAAAGCTGAAGAGTTTGTTTGTTTGTTTGTTTGAACGCGCTAATCTCGGGAACTACTGGTCGAATTTGAAAAATTCTTTCGGTGTTAGATAGCCCATTTATCGAGGAAGAGGCTATATATCATCACGCTAAGACCAACAGGAGCGGAGCAATGCGGGTGAAACCGCGGGGAACAGCTAGTGAATGGATAAAGCGCTAAATATTTAAAAGTTGTGTGTTGTTTGTGAAAGATGGTTTCATAATGTAATTTACCGGTGCCTAAACGTTATACATATATTCAGAACATAGTGAGGAAACCGGCATGTCGAAAAATTAAAAGTTCGATGACATATTGTGACCTTCTGCCAACCCTCACTTAGCCAGCGTAGTGAAATATGGACTCAAAGGAGACCTGTGTTCCTGTGACATATGAGCTAATGATCAATGATCAAATGAAAAATAGTAATATAATTATTTTAACCTGAAGAATTGTTAAAATATGGTGCTAATTTGTTTTAATTAAAAATAAGAATACCTAATTTCAAACCAACTTGCAAAAATTATTTATTTGTTTGCATTATTTTGTTTTATTATATATGTATAGAATAAACTCTAGGTAGAGTAAATATGTTGGCCAATTACTACAATCATTAATTCTTTTTCATATAACTTAGTCATATGACGTTCGTATTAATCAAAATTTAATTTAATTTAATAATGATTTTGTGCAAGTTTAAAGTCAATATTACCTACTTTGCTATTTATACAAGGTAATAATCATTTCAAACATATTTTTATTCAATTAATAAATTTGTTCACTTTTTAAGGATTACCTTTATAGGATATAAAGGTAATCCTTAAAAAGTGAACTGAATTGATTACGTTTACTTTCATAGAGATACTAGCGGTCCGCCCCGGCTTCGCCCGTGGTACATATGAAAAATAGATGTTGGCCGATTCTCAGACTTACCCGATATGCACAGAAAATTTCATGAGAATCGGTCCACCCGTTTCGGAGGAGTATGCAGACTAACATTGTGACACGAGAATTTTATATATAAGATACGCATTAATTTTTGTCAGTAAGATAAGGTAAGGTCTACAGTACTGAGCTATAGGTAGGTATGTGATTGATTTCTAAATGTATCTAGACATTTAGAAAACAATCACTTATCACACATACCTTTTTGTCCCTGGAATTAAAATATTTCTAATTTGATAATGCTAACAAATTCCTCTGAAACCTATTTGTATGAAATTTTCTCTATCTAATACCCCTAAGGGATAGTATAAGTGTTTGCGCGGCCAGCTAAATGGTAATAGATACAACATGTTAATAAACGTATAGAAAATAGATCATTTAATAATTAAAAATAATAGAAGAGGGTGTTTATTAATCACAAATAATTAAATCGTTTATCCAAATAATACGAAGATCTTATAGGTAGATATGCATTATCACTACAAAACAAAGTCGCTTTCTCTGTCCCTATGTCGTTTGCTTAAAACTTTAAAATTACGCAACTGATTTTGATTTTGTTTTGTTTTTTAATAGAAAGAGCGATTCAAGAGGAAGGTATATAAATTATTAGGTGTTAGACAAAGCGGGCGATACCGCGGGCGGTTAGCTAGTGATTTAATAATAATTATTTAAAAAACTTAATATTCATAATTAAGGATTTAGTTGTTCGTGTTGGTGATTCTGACTACTTACATTTAACAAATAGGTATTAATTATTATTATACATTTTACATTAAATGATATTATTTGCCCAAGTTTAATGCGATGTAATTATTAGATTGGCATGAATTGTAAATTGCAAACATTCTGTCCATTGTCAGTAGTTACTAGTCACATAAAATAGTTTTGTTTCATTTTTGGAGTAATAAGTAACCAAACTTTAATTTTAAAGTAATAAAATTTATACTCTATTGTTTTATAGATAACAAAGAAAAGAAAAAGTTAAATGATTTTATAATTGCTAGACCTTCTAAATATAAAATAAAACAATGCATTAGAAACTGTAATGTTAATCCGAGCAGATGATTTTAACAGATACTAGATTTTAAAAAACAAGCTAAAAAAACAATTTTACAATTTACAGCGTGTCAAAATTTGTAATTACAAAAGCGATTACGATTAATCACAATGAGAGAGTTCTCCCTCGCGACAACTTCTATATATAAACCGACCTTCAGCTAAAAATAGAAGCCGATCCCGAGCGAGGTCGGGAAACTAGGTCAACGTGTCATCCCTTTTCCGCCCCCTGCATCGCACGCGTTAAACAAGGACAGCTGGATGTTGCAGAGCTCATGACGAAGCTCGTTCATTGAATTTTATAGGTACCAGGAAGCTTAAGGTAAAGCACCCAGTGCTCGACAACGCACCATTGTTCGACACTAAAAAACTAAACGCAAAAAAATAACACTAATAAACGTTTCCGAACGCACCAAAGCATTGAGCCATAGACAACTGTCACTAACTTGTCATTGTGGATGACATTTCCTACATTCGGCCATTTTGTACAAAATGGCGAAGGTGTAAATATCGACCGGCGGACAACTCTTTCGGAAATCCAGTTTTACTAGCGGAATCCTTAAGGAGGTGAGTAGCAAATATTGCACATAACTTATGTTTGGTTTGATTTACCGAGATTGATAATTATTTATTTGATTGGAGCTGAAATTCAATACCTTTTAGTAGGTTTTTAGTAATGAGAGGTTAAGTTGAGATGCCAAAACACGCTTGTCGATCATTGGATATTTTTTCATCGCATTTTCTAATTATCGACAAATGTCGAAATATAAATTTTTCATAATATAAGCAGCTTGATTTGTAATTTAGCTAAGTGTTTCAAGCACTTTATAAAAAAACATCTTCCATCTAGATTGTCAAACTGTTTCCAATGATCGACAGCCGTGTCGATGATTGGGTATACCATACAATCCAATAATCGACATAAGTTTTTTTTTGGCAGAAATGGCGCCTAAAAAAAATTACACGCCTGCACAAATGGCTCAGGGAATAGAAGCGGTCAAAAAAGGCGAAAAAATTGCAACTGCAGCAAACAAGTATGGTGTGCCCAGGATTACCCTATATGACAAAATTTCGGGTAAAACTCCAGTCGAGTGTTCTATGGGTCCTAGTACCTATTTGTCTACAGAAGCAGAAAACCTTTTAGAAAAATGGGTAATTGACATGGCGGGAAAACACATTCCCATTACAAGAGACGAATTGCTTGACAGTGTGCAACGCATTATTATGGACCAGAAGATAAAAACGCCTTTTACTGACGATAGGCCAGGCAAGAAATGGTATAATCTTTTTCTAAAAAGACATCCTGCATTGTCTGAGCGAACAGCACAAAATTTAACAACGGCGCGAGATGCAGTAACGGAAGAAAATATAAAAAAAATGGTTTAAAGAAGTTGAATCATATATACAAGAAAACGATCTAAAAGAAGCTTCGGAAGACCCTCAAAGAATTTTTAATACGGACGAGAGCGCCTTCTATTTGTCCCCTAAAGCCGGGAAAGTTCTTGCAAGAAAAGGTGACAAACATGTCTACCAATCATCTGGAGACGATAAGGACAATTTGACAGTGTTGATTACCGGGAATGCAGCTGGACAATTGGCACCCACCATGGTAGTGTATGCCTATGAGAGAGTTCCATCTGCAATTTCATCTCCGTTTCCAAAAGAATGGTCAATTGGACGCACAGCAAGTGGCTGGATGACCGGACCCGCCTTTTTCGAATATATCGCAAATAAGTTCAATCCTTGGTTGGTGGCGCAAAATATCAAGAAACCCGTTCTATTCTTCTTGGATGGCCATAGGTCACATCTAACCCTACATTTGTCGAATTTTTGTGCTGAAAAGTTGAAAACGGCATTGAGATCATAGCGTTATACCCAAACAGTACACATATTCTCCAACCAATGGATCTCGCTGTATTCAGACCACTGAAAGTTTACTGGAGAAAAGCTGTCAAAGATTGGAGCACTTAGGACAAAATCTAAAAAAAGAAACTTTTGCTCCTGTCCTTAAAACAGCGTTGGAGTCAATAACTGAGAGCTCAGTTAAAAACGGATTTCGTGCTGGTGGGTTGTACCCTTTTGGTCCAGACTATGTCGATCTAACTAAAATAAAATCTCGATCAACACCGCAAATTCCAAAAGAACAAATTACTTTTTTTAATTACCTGGAAAAAGAAATAGTGGCGAAGCTTGGGGCTGAAAAAATGCAGATGTTTAAAGAACTTTTCTATAAAAGCAGAGACGAATTAAACTCTCGTTTAAATGAGGAAGACCTTGAATAATAAAATACAGTTTTTATTCTTATAATTATTTTTTTTATTTAACTTTTTACCTGCATGAACTGTTGATCATTGGATGACGATTAATAGAACTGTTGATTACTAGATGTCGGTCATTGGAACATGTTGATTACCGGGTGTCGATAAATGGATTTCTGCAGTCGAAGACTGGACCGAAAATAACATTTTTTTATTTTGAAATATCTCTTTATTTTTAAATACTTTACTTGTTTTTAATACAAAATATTATGCAAAGATACCCAAATTGTCTGCCAAAGCAACAAAGAATCATAAAATACCAACAAGAAACTAAATATTAATAAAAACGCTGTAAGAACCCCTTAAAGTGTCGATGATTGGGTGCTTTACCTTATCTTTGGTGCATTCATAAATATTTTTGTGCTTTATGGATGAGTTTGTACGTGTAATTCAAACAGGTATATGTGTATTTTCGTCTTGCATAGTTAATGAGATAAATTATAATCGTGTAGAGGCAATATTGTTATTATAAGTTTTTTTTTAAACTTCAATGTAGCTAATAAATGTTTACAGTTAGTGCTATTTTCATCTATTCAAAAATTGGTTTGATACATAAGTTATGTTGTAGAGATATCCCTGTTTTTTTTGGATTTTAAAGAAATTTAAAGCAGTGATGACGTCAAATGGTGGGTGTGGCATAAAGCTATGACGTCACGGGAAGACTCTGACGTCAAAGGCCCCCCCTCCCCTCCACCGACACACCTCACCTCTCATAATATGCTCATTGCTCCTACAGTTTATGGATATTGTTTCTTTGTGATGTTCTAAGAATCATATTTGAATCATTTTTGGTAATTATCAAAAATAACTAATTAATTTTTATTGGATAAAAAATTATGTTTTAAATCAATGAAATTCTGGTAAATCTAGATCAAATTTCGTGAAAACTTAAAATTACTTTTTCTAGGCACCAATTTTTATTATATTTATGCCTTTTTTTGTAACAACAAAGATATTTCGAAAATTATTTTCAAAATAAGCGTACTGGACAAATTTGAATGAAATTAAATCGGTCGCATAAATAAATGAAAACAATAAAACAATATCAATATTGTTTTAAACATTGTTAATACAAAAGCTTATTTATAAATAAAGAGAAAACAAAGGATCCGCAAAAGCCAGCTTACAATATGTAGTATGGACTAGTTACACTTGCGCGGTCAGGCTTACATGCAGCTTCATGATGACGTCAAATATAAGACCAATTTTGTATATTATATTGTCATTTCAATGGTTCAAATGTATCTCAAGCATGACTATATTTATCTTTGTTGTTAAAGAGAATATCAATGTGCAGAAGTTATTATTATTCTATTATTTTATATTTAAAGAATGCCTAGATAGTTAGTTAGTTAGTTTTATATACCTTTAGTACTTTTGTGGAAAAAAGTATTGTTAAATTAAATTGCATAGCATAATTTTTTACACTTCTTTATTATAGTGAAAGAACGATTTATGAAATGCATTTTAATGAGACATGAAAATTCATCGACAAAATGGTTCTGTTAATAAAATGCATTTTTCTATGCTTCTTCTTTAATTACTTTTTAAAATTGAACGGGCCTTAATTAAATTAAACTAGAACTCAGATCGTGTAAGACCAACATATGAATATGGAATTTTATAATTTGTGAATAGAAACTGTATGTACAAAGTTATGGTCATGTAAACCCACCCTTATTAAGCTACAGACTATGTGACGTAGCAAACTACCTTGTGTCAAGGACGACCCTGATTCGCTACTATTAGTAAAAAAGGAATATTTCCTTGAAATTATTTTGTAATTATTAAAATTATTTGTAACTAATGCAGTTTATGCAGTCGATCATGTTGGAAAGTATATTTTCCAATACCTACTGTTTATTTTGGAAAATATTTGATTATGACTAAGCAATATTAAACATATTGAAATTAGTAATAATAATAATCCATTGTTAATAAAATTTAGAGATATGTATAAAATTTTACATTTTTTTAGGCATTATCGAAAATATAATGTCGTATTTTTATACGGTCTACAATAAACATTTCCAAAAAGTGTGTGTTTGTTAAGTTCGTGTTTCAATAGTAATAAGTTTTGAAAGATAAGCTTAGCTTGCAGACCGCGCGTGGGCGAGTCTGCGAAGCTACGAGCCAGACACAGCGTAGGCGTAGCATAGCCGCGTAGCCTCGTAGCACGTGACATTGCTACACAACTTTTAAAGTTGTAAATGTAAGTTTCTTCAGGTACTGCAAGTAACTGAAATAGACATAAAAGCTTAAATCTACGCCTTACCCATACAGAAGCATCCATACACTTCGAAGCGACCGAACCGAAAAAATATTATTTTTAAAGTTCAATAATCACAGAACTTTCAACTGTATCCCAGTTCTTCCCATGGGTTCGTCACGGCGGTCCACCGACGACTGCTGCCTTCCGACGAAATTCCCTTCAGGAGTTGGGCTTGAATGGATCCGCGTTGTGATTGGTCGGTTCTCGGTGACGTCATAACGAAAATCATGTGGCCTCAAGATGGGTGTGTGTGTGAGGCTGAGCTATGAATGGGCACCCGGGCCGCACCCGCGCCGTGCCCTCTGACGTCACTGCCACATCCATTATGCATCTCAACTTAAATAGATAACTTTTGTAACTTATAAGCTTTTTAATAATCATGTTTAGACGATCTGATAGTATGGGAATAGTAGTATAGTATTATTTTTTATAAACAAGCTTTTTGGGATTATATTTTTTATAAACAAGCTTATATGGGATTTACTATTTAATTTGTTGGTTAGATAAAAGTAAATGATTTAACTTGATCAAGAATCTATCACAAAATAATTATTAATTATGGTCATATTTTATTTATTATCATATTTGTTAATTTTTATTACAGAATATTTACAACTAGGTATTGAATTTTTTTACAGCTATAAATTAATATTTTATTATTATAAAAAACATTACTAAAATTGTCTCAAAAATTTCAAACAAATCTATTAATAAATAACCATACTCAACATTTATATCCTTACATTTACCTTTACATTTATAAACCCGTAAAATAAAAATACCCTGAGCATCTAAAAATAGCC
>CAJQZM010016422.1:0-11447 GCA_907164665.1 Colias nastes | reverse complement strand
AGACAGACAGACAGAGTTACTTTCGCATTTATAATATTAGTATGGATTTTAAAAGCATTTATATTTATATTATTTAAAATGTGTCTATATTTAAATTCTTATTCTATTTAAAGCAAATGAATAAATCAAAATTTAAATTAGTGACTGTTAAAGAAATCCGTTATTAAACAACTTTCACATAAAATGAGATCCTGCATCCGCTGTATTACATAGTCATGCTTATATGCCTACCACAATACTATTACACTTACCTACTTTTATTAGCACACTATTTAGTATTCTGTGCTTTAGCTAAATAGCTCTTGAAATAATACCATTACGAATAAATAGTAAGCGTAACCGAGAAGCCTTTGATGGATTAGCTGCAACAACTTAACCTGACGACGACAGGGCGTGTTTACAATATATAATTATATGCTTATGTATTATGCACCCTTACGCGGTTGTGTAAGAAGTAATTTTATAACTATCTAATGGCTATGAGAGAAATTGTGTGACCATACAAACATGTCAAGTGTGGTGGTATGGAAAAATTAAGAATGGAGTTAGAAGTCTTATAATAAGGTAGAGCAGTAGATTTTGTGTACATTGTTAAAACTTAATCTAAGACATCTTTTCATTTAATTTCATTACCCATTTCATAGAGATTGAAGCAGTAAGGTAAGGTAGAGGTTACATAAATCTTTTTGCAACAATTTAACGCTATGTAGATATTAAAAAAAAATATTGTTATTTTTTTGTTTGTCCTTATTTCACACCAAGTTTTTTTGAGTATCATTAAAATACTTGTCGACGAATTCTTGCTCATTATTATTTATTTTTGAATATTCTGACATTATTGATTTATATCAATCAAAATTAAACAACAGTATTGTGATGACGATTGACACCTTTTCAATTTATCAATTTAATTATATCCATAAAAGCATTTTTATTCTTTATTTGGCTTTTCAAGTGTGACTACAATAAAAAAATGTGAATTTTTAATTGGACCATTTTAAACAAACAGGCTACTTATAACTCCTCTTAATGCGTTCAAGGTTGTTTTCCTCATCGTCACAGATAATAATAAGTAGGTATAGACTATATTATGTACATATACATATATGTTCAACATGCTTTATAAACCTCTCTGTACAACCGGTTGTCTGGAAGAAATCGCTATTTAGCGACAAGGCCGCCGTTTGTTACAATGTATCCTAGATTAAGTCTCAATAGAGCAATAAAGTATAAAAAAATAAAATATAAACCTTCTTGGTAACAGAAACATACCTAATTCAACGATCTAAATAATTTTCACGTTCACATTTTCAGTTCAATGTATGTGGGTAAATAAAATCTGTCACTATCGATTTGTATTTGGATGTTCCTACTTTGGACGTAACAGAATATTAAGAAAAGTTGTAGTGAACATAATAATTAATAACATACCTACCTAGATACAATTTCTCTAGTAATCCTTTCTATAAACTTAAAGAGAAGCTATAAAAATAAAACGTTATGAGACCATACAAAGAATGTACAACAATGTTGATATGATACGTTTTTACAAAACAAAAAACCTGAATCGAGACATAACCAAATATCAATTAAACTACTGCTCTAGTTTAATCGAATATTTTTTGCAAGTTTATTTTGTCAACTTTCGCTTTTCGCTAACAGCAAACAAGAGGCAATATGAGCCGAGTTTCTATCCGATTGAACGTTTATTAATTGTTAATTTTATGCAAATTATTGGCAAAGAAGGCCTAAGATGCGGCCAAAGAAATGATTTCTATTCTGGTGACATAACGTCGCGCTCTACTTTTGCGTAGATCACAGCATTATTAAAAGCCTAAATAAAAAAAAAATCAGGTGCTCAAATCGCGCCTAGAGGCAAAAGGTTACGTAAAAAGTTGCGTGTTTGTTCCAACTAACCCAGTGACCTTGTGAGAATCAATTGATGAGCAGTTAACAGTTGGTTCAGTGTAGGGGCATTGTTCCAAAACAGACGGTGTGACGTCATCAATATACATACTAATGTTCAACTTTGGGTAAATGTTATAAATGAATGAAATTCATTTCTTATGCATATTCTGTTTTGTTTTAACATACCTAATGTCCCACATTTTGTTATTGATATGGTCATACCATATGTTTAATTTTTTGCTCTTGTATTTGATTTTTTGTAGCATTTTTTTTTTCTAATGACTTGAATGTTTCAGTTTTATCTTTAAAGTTGTGTCATATTTTATGCAAAAATTAATGAATCACAGTATTTTTTTAAGTGTGAATTTCTTCACCAAATCTTGCTAAATAAAAACAATACTTTACCTAAGTCCTTGTCGAACGCAACAATAGCCGAATGACCACACCTCATTTGATAATTTAATAAAAGATTAGTTATCTTCTTTACTGCTTACCTGAAACAAAAAGATATTTATATTAAATACAAAGTAAACATTAAAGTAAATAGAACGACGTTAGAATAAAAACTAGTGTTTACAGGAAAAAAGAAAACTCGGAAGTTATTAACATATATTAACGATAAAACATCCCTAATCCATTGTTTCCTCGTTCTAGATTATTCTACAAGGCTAGAATCTTGGGATAGTTAATAAAAAAATTATATTTCAACGATTATTATTTCATTAATTAGAATTAAATCTATACTAATATTATAAAGCTGAAGAGTTTGTTTGTTTGAACGCGCTAATCTCGGGACCTACTGGTCCGATTTGAAAAATTCTTTCAGTGTTAGATAGCCCATTTATCGAGGAAGGCTATAGGCTATATATCATCACGCTAAGACCAACAGGAGCGGAACAATGCGGGTGAAACCGCGGGAAACAGCTAGTCGTAAAATAAAATAGAACCTCTTAAATTTAAAGAGGTCATTAATGCTTTTTCTGTTATTACATATCACATACAAATCTATATATTACGTTGTTTACTATTTATAAAATTTATCAATCATTAATACTTATATGAACAAAGTATCTTTTCATAACTGTTGTACCTACCCTTTGTACCAGATTGGTAGGAGACTTGTGTACCAGTTTTAATTTAAAGATATCATACACATACCTACATATACGATAAATATGTATGTAAATTATATATAAACGTTGTTTGTCTTGCGCGTGCAACTTCTTTATTACGAAATATAGCACGGTCAAAGACATTGTTTTATCTTTTAGTATTTCGCAAACCCTTTGAAAGGTCTTTCTCCGATATTTAATACGGCATTACAAATAAAATGTATGCGTGCGTAGATATCATTTCAGGCAAGTGACCCGTTTAGCAGTTTATGTGGAAAAACGATTGATGGCACAGGTTATCGCATGGGTGTATGGACGTTTACGCCAAAATGAACTCTATTCTATGACCGTAACAAGCAATGTGGATTAATTCCATTTAATCACTTATTTTTCTCACTAGCCCATTGCTCCCGTTTGAAATTGTGTCGTTTACTCGGCAAATAATTATAATAAAACTCTTTATACAAGCATTAAGGTACATAGAACTGAAAAAATATGACCATTAAAATGGAATTATTGCCATCTTAAAATAGCAACTAAACTAAATGCGTTAGATATTCGCATTTATAACCTTTAATCTTCATGGTTGCTTGGATTCTTTAGTTCTAAGTGCAAGTACTACGATATACAACTCATTACAACATCTGGCTGGAAACAAGAAAAACCGTCAACAAAAAAGAAAAACAAACCGCACAAGATGGCCGCGACACGTCACACTACTATCGGTCTCGGTCGCGTTATCATTCGCGCGTAGACGATCCATTTTTAGAAATATTAATTCAGTAATAACCGTTGTACAGTGAACTATTTTTAGTATGGCCTAGGCTAAAAATACTCGGACGCCAACGACCAATGACGCTTGCTTGATAATACTAATGTTACTCATGTTATGTGTCGTTGACTCGTTGCAGTTATTGGGTCTTGTCGATTGACATTCGTTGGGTATCTGTACTTGGGTTATCTGTGGTCGTGTTTACTAACACTTGCATAAACACGCTTATCTGCTCATGTGATTTCTTTGATTTTCGTAATAATACTACGAGTAATTAGTAGGTACAAGTTCTGTACGCTTTTAAAATTGCGTTTATAAGAGTATTTTTGTTTTCATGTAAGCCGAATATATAGTCAAATCAAAAAATTGTCTTCAAGGCTGTTGCAGCTATTTTCATTTACCAAATAAATTACTTACCTCAGCCTTTTCTCAGATAACCTTTAAACTCGAGTGACGACTCAGATAATCGATTGTAATCGAGTTATTTATTAGCAAACTAATCGATGTGTTATGTAACTATTCGGACGAGACGTGCTCCGCCAAACAAGGTCGCGGAGTCGACATTGGCCGTGAAGTTACGTATAAAAAATACTTTACTACATTTCCGCAATTCTAGACAACGCTCAAATCTAATTTTCCATTAAAACTCTAACTAAGGTCATCTTGTCTGCGATTTGTATCTATTCATAATATTAAACATGTACCTATTTGTACAAATTCACACAATATAAAAATCATAATTATCTTCGTCTGCTATATTCGTTGATAAGAAGCATGTCAATTACATTAAAATGTAGAGAAAACTGTAGAGGAAAATTCAATTAAATTATTCGTACATCTATTGAGATGTTTTAACATGTCTAAACACATGAAATAGGACGATCACTGTGTACATTTCCGTTATTATTGTAAGGATATTTAATAGTGATTTGGTATAATTGTATTGAAAACATAAAGTCGAGTGAAATCATGTCAGCTTTACTTTTTCCCGTAACTTTATCAGGTAGTGAAATAAATCAATATTCAATAAGTCGGTGTTCTGGCGCCCTTCTCGTACCGAGAACTTACGTAATAACACCTATTACACAAATTTGATATCATGAACTAGAAGCCGGAGCACTTATCCTATTATACTTTGTAAACTTGAGCAAATTATTTCTTTTGTCCCGCTCGCACGTATTTCAAATGAAAGGAATAAAGATGCACGATAATTGTTTCGCCAATAGTTCCTAGGCTTTACTTGGCTGTAGTTAAATGAGTCATAATTTGCACTTATTTGCTGTAATTCTCGATAATGGACTAGTGTTAAGCCGGGTATCCATTTAGGTTCGCCGTGGTTTGCGAACACTGTGTGCTCCGCGAACGTGAACGTGTACAGTGTACACACTTAGGCTGCAACATCAGTGCTCCTATCGGAGCACTAACATTCCGCGTTCCGGTCTCCAGTCGACACACGACAGACGGTCGGTGCAAACATGCCGCCTCCAGAATTAATAGGAAGTGCAGCTTATATTTTGATACATTATATTGTGATGGAATACAAACGACCTCCTCGATTTTGGCAAGCTAATATGTATAAGGGAAGAAGAAATAATGAAATAATACATATATTCATCATTTCATCGGACCACTCCATGTTCGCGAACTTAACAAACACACGCTCGCGTCCACGAACAAACTCCCCTTTGAGATCGCGCAAAAAACCGCTTCCCGAGCGCTCCGCCGTGCTCCGATCGTGCTCCAGTCGCGCTCCGCGATCACGACGTATCCATTATGTTTGGTTTGCGGTCTGCGGAGCGGGCGCGTTCGCAAACCACGGCGAACCTAAGTGGATACCCGGCTTTATAAACGCTGAGGCGGGAATTTTTTATACTAATTGGCATTAGTATTGGGGTATTAAAATTAAAACGATCATTCTATTAAACTTTTATCCGTGATACTTTCATAGATTTGCTGGTTATTGTTTATTTGTTTTAAAAGTTAAAAATGAAGAACATTTGTTTTACATAGTATTATGCCCGTTTTCACCAACAACCCGTAAAATTTAAGTGTCACCTAAGTCAGTTTAGGGGATACCTAACGTAAAATTTGCTTTCACCGACGGATAAGTGTTACTTATATCGTTAGGTAGCCCTTAAAATTTAGGGGGTGAATATTCGATCCCCTAACGTTTAAGTGACAGATATTTATCCTATTTAACGTATTAAAAATGGATAGCGACGACGATACAAAGATTTAGAAGCAATTGAAGATATAGAATTATAAAATAACCGAAGTTTGTTAAGGCGAACGCGAATTTACCGTGAAAGATCAAAGGATTTAAAAAAAATATGATGACAGATAAATTTTGTACACGTTTTCTCTTTTCTGCCATTATTCTTTATAATATAATTACAAACACCAAAGAAAAATAACACGAATCAAACAACGAATGCAACCGGCAACAAAATCAAAACAGAACCTAAATAATTTCACGAAGCGACTTGAGTCACGCGATGACATTGTCATTTGTCATTAAAAATGTCACTGTGAAGTGTGATTTTAGACAAAATATAAAAAGTTGTGTTTTTTTTATGGTTTTATATATTTTTAAGGTAACAAACTCAATATTTACACATAAACTAAGTGAAATTAAGTGATTTTTCAACTAAATATCAATAGAATCCTATAGTCGATATACTTTTCGACTAACATTGCGTAGCATCCCCACACTAAACGTCACTTAACTAGGGGTCTCTTATTTAGGTGACCCTTATGATGGTGAAACAGAATTTAGGTTAGGTAGTGATTTGAAGGGTCCCTTAAAATAAGGAACCCTTACTTAGGAGACTGTTTAGGGGTTACTGGTGAAATCGGGCATAAGTCTTATAAACAAAATATGACCTTCCATTAAGGGCGCCTTTTAATTAAAATTTATTCACAAAACCTAAAAAGTTTTACGAGGCATATTGACCCAATGAATTTAAATAAAGAAGCGTGTTTGAATTTTTAGCAATGTTAGCTAAGTCCTTGAATTAATGTGATGATTATACGATAAGTAAATATGTTGATGTTTAATAATTTTGAACAATAATATTTCAACGTCAGTATTTCATGTTGTTTTATGTAAACGGGAAGGAAATACATTATATTTATTGATATCGTGTCATAGCTGCATAGAATTGGTGAGAAATAATAATTCATATTTAGTAGAATTTAATTACTAATTAAATGTATGTGTCATATTAATAGCTTTATATGCAAGAAATATTATTTGAATAACTTTTAAATGAATATAAAATTATGAATGTTGCAATATTATGAATATTTTATAGATAATACATAATAAACATACCTACCTACCCGATATAATTTTTCTTTAGAAAACTTCAAGACAACCATTTTAAGTGCGCTTAATTAACATTATTACTTGAGATAAGATAAGGCCTCGATTAACTTTACATTTAAAGGTTTATTTCAAAACGATTTGAAAAAAAATACAAAAAGCATTGAGATAATATTACTACGTATGGAGGAGACACCACGAACAAAATCTGTGCGCCATTTTTTTGCTCTAACTAAGTTTTAAAAATTATTATCTAGTTAGGTACTTACCGATGAAAGTTATTCCTTTGCACTTTTCCGTATTATTTGTATTATTTGTGCAATATCGTAACACACACGAAGGCATATTTGATGCGTTTCACTTTAAAACAAATAAAAAATGAGCGTGCAGTTACGCCATATGGCGTATGTTGAGCGGAACATAAGTGATGTAGGCGGTGTCGTCTCCATATGTATATCTCAATGACAAAAAGTTGTATCTTTCATATCTGCTGTCCTTTCCCAGCGTAGGCAAAGGGACACTGCGAATGGCCAAATCATTATGTTTATTATATACTAGCTTCCGCCCACGACTTTGTACGTGCATCCCCGTTTTTCCCCGTTCCCGCAAGAATTTCGGGAAATCCTTTTTTAGCGGATGCCTACGTCCTAACATCTACCTGCATGCCAAATTTCAGCCCGATACGTCCAGTGGTTTGGGCTGTGCGTTGATAGATCACTATATCAGTCACCTTTGAGTTTTATATATATAGATTACATATTATATGCAGTGTTGACGATAAGGGCACAGTAAAATAAACAATCCATTAATTTTATCTCAGGATATTTCGATTGATATAACCAAGGGAATTGGTTTATATTTTACAATTTAGTCGCTCCAAATTCAAGTGTCAGCCAACTGTCCGAGTCCATTCCAATTAACGAAAATGATTAACATTAATCTGCAGCGATCGTTGGCGCCAGCTTATTGTTATGTCGCCACGTATTGTGCTTGTAGCATGTGTGTGCATGAGTGATGTGTAGACAGCGCATTATTTTTTTATCCTTAACGGCCAGTTGCAACGAATTCAAGGATGTTCGAATTTCGAATGACACTAAAATTTAAGAATAAAAATTAATGCATAATCACTCTAATTACGCTTTAAATAACACCAAAAAATGTTTTATTTTTATATATATATTTGTTATATTCATGAACAAAGGACTGTCAGAAAATCGGACATTATCAGCCTATATTTTTAGGCAGAGGGTTTACGCCTTTGTCCCTTCTATAATATGGTATCCTGAAATTGTTTGCTTATAACTTCGCTGTGAGGTCAATGTCCAACACATCCTTTCATATAAAACGTAGGTAGTACCTACGTACAATTTTGTATTCGTTTTTTTGACGTGTGTAGGAGGTGGTGATCACCACTAAGCAAACCACCAACTAAAATACTAAAAAAAAAAACAAAAAAAAATTTTTTTAGGATATTTTGGCTAATTTTGTGACAGTTACACAAAGGTTACTACTTACGGTTTCCACTTCATACCAAAATGGACATATTGTATAATATAAGCAGATTAAAATTTTATATTCGCTCACCATTCCTGTCGTCGACTGTATTCAAAAGAGACAACTTACGGACATTTAGTCAATTAATTATAAGCTTATATAAAAATGCATTTAATATTTATTTTAAAGCACTTCACAATTGTTTTATTTTACGCGGTATACCTATAATATCGAATGTGCGACATTTTGGTGTAAAACAATATTTATTGCACCGTTCGATTAATTGCATGTTAAATAGCTATTAATTATATGGTCGTGCTCGGTAGATTGTTTCCTTTATTTTTAATGGCTTTCAAAATTGACTGGATTACCTAACCATGTAGTGTACCTATCTGTGCGTAATAAACATAAAACACCGTATGACTACTTTTCAAATACTATTTGGCTAATTAATGTGATTTTTAGTTAAACTACGTTTTTTTTTATAATTTCAGTGAATAAAAAAAATACCTTCTTCGTACGTATAGTAGAGAAATGTTTCATCTTTGTCAGTTCGTAACATTTGACGTCAGAAACTCACGGCCAAGCAGCGGACGGGAATAAAAAATACAAAAGTGCCCTTATAGTAGTGTATCCATGCATTTAGGTTAAGATTTTTAAAATAATAAATAGTTTTAGTTTACTTTGTTTTTTTAGTACAACATTTTCCTTTTAACTCTATGATAGATGAAAATTTCCTTTTAAAATAAGAATTGACCAACAAACGGTAAATCTATCATTATCTATAGATATCGTCAACATGAAAAGGAAAATTGTAATCTTTTTTTACCTTAAAATAAAAGAATTAAATTCAATTATCATGGAATGTAGATTTTTTATTGGTTATTTTATTTTGTATCTTCAATTAATGTTAGAGTTTGTGTATTTATTAACACCTATTGACCTAAAAAGTTAGGATAATTTTCTTCAATGAATTACTTGCATCAATTGGAAGTCCCAATAATCGAAAAATCATAGTCACTATGTATGTGCGTTCGCTATACCGCAAACCTTCATTTGTCAAGGTCAGAAGAAGGGAAGTGAATCCAGATACCTGAAGACCTAAGTAACTGCTATTTCTGAGCGATACGATTATTTGTATCTCTATAAACATATTATAAACGTCCCAAAAATACATGAAGTAAGATCATCCTACACCTGAGTGTTCACTGCACTGTAAGCCTGCGTCAGTCAAGGTTACATGTGAGGAAGTAAATCCAGATATCTGAAAACTTGAGGAACAGAGTTATATTTGAGCGATACCTGTTTACACGTTATGTGAAAAAATTACCAATTAAGGTCATAATACGGCTGAATATTCTCTGCAGCATATCTCTGCGTGAGCCAAGAAAAATAAAGAAAGCTTCATGTAGGCACTTACTTTTTACACTTCATAAAAATCCCAAAAAAAATCAAACTGTGGGCATCTCATACATCCGAGTAGTGAATCCACCGTGAGGTGAGGATGTGGTAGGTAGATGCCACAGACCCTAAGATTTAAAAAGCAGTGACATCTTCGAGCGCTAGACGTATTTTTTCCACTTTTAAAATATCCCAAAAATATACGAATTGCAGGCATTCTACAGCCGACTGCAGCGTAAGCTTGCGATAAGGTCACAGGCGAGGAAGTGGTACGATCAGACATCCAAAGAACAGCTTTCTTGCTTTTGTCAATACAAAAGTCCCAAAAAACACACGAATTGTAATCACTCTACATCGGACTGCACAAGCCTGCGTCAAGGTCACAGGCGAGGAAGTGGTACGGTCCAGACAATGCGCTCGGTTTCGCAACACGCTCCACGACCGAACGAGGAAGTCCATAGTTATCGTGACATTTACTTATCATTTATCAACGTAGTTTTTGCGACGTCATACGTGGTTGTAGGATTGTAGGGAGCACATGATCCCTGTTACTAATGTATGGTTCATTAGTAAAAGATAGTAAGGTATTTGTACTCTTTATTTCAATTGGGAAACACATTGTAATTTATACATTTTTCATAATATTATGTGCTAGCTAGTTCATATTAGTTATTATTTTTAATTTACATATTATTAATTATTTTTATTTTCGTTTAGGACCGCCCCATTCTCTTTTCAAAATAATTACCGTCTAGATTTTATCATTAAGCTACTTTTACTTTTATATACTTTTGACACGAAACACAAGCTAGACCTATTTGTCAATTCTTACTTACATAACATCTCAAGATGACTCTGCTTAAATCAACCGAATCCAGACAAAAAAAGCATTAAATCACGGCACACTGCCTCTCATAATAATCAATTGTCACGGAAGCCGGCAATATAGACCAAAGTCGTGCATGAATCCGATTGACATTGAAAACGCACGGAAAGCGTGGTACTAGTTGAAAATTCGGGGTGAGGCACCCATCGATCCCCGTGGAAATGAGGCCACCCCCCGACCTTGATCCGACGATGCGAGCCGAAACTAGCCGAGACGTTTCATTCATACCCCCGTAGCCTGAATTTTGAGCTGTGATAGAACTTTCTAGACGTTAGTGCGTTACGCCGGGTATTGTAAGGGTTAAGGAATTAAGAGCCGAGTTTTAAACGCAGTAATTATCATAAAATTAAATGCTTGTTATTTTGAATGTTTACAGAATGAGTAAAATATTATATTCCTTTGTATTGATCAATCGAAATTTTCGCATTAGTTAAACAATAAATACGTCATAGTTTAAATATTTTTTTATGAAGTAAATTGGTTCACTACAAATCCATTATATAAATTAATGCCCCAGTATAAACAGTACAATAACGTATACAAAATACT
>CAJQZM010016414.1:0-16287 GCA_907164665.1 Colias nastes | reverse complement strand
GAAGTCTAATTGAATAAATAAATGTTTGAGTTTGAGTTTGAGTTTATATGAATTTGCCAGTCAGTTCAATTCACGGCGTAAACTGACTGAGAATAAGAAGTCATTATACGTCCCCAGTAGGATATAATAAATCTAAAAGGACTGATTGGTGGAATTTTTAACTCTTTAATAAAATTGCTGCAAAACATAGCTGAGGTGTAAAGGAGCCATCCAGCTCACAAGTCGGGAGAAATAACATTTACTATGAAACAACTATTGCTAAATTAACTTACTTGTCACAATCTATATCAGTTCCATTGCTAGCAGTGTCCGGTATCTCAGTGCCAAAGGTATCAACACACCAACAGCGGCCATTGGCACATTGACGTGATGTAAAAGAGCCATCTGCTTCACAAGTCGGTGCGGGAAGAGCTAGTTTCATACCATCTACAGTACCCTCCATTTTTTCGTCGAAGTCGCGTAGGTATTCGCACACTGGAATGTTTAAATACGATACATCTATACTAATATTATAAAGCTGAAGAGTTTGTTTGTTTGTTTGTTTGTTTGTTTTTTGTTTGAACGCGCTAATCTCGGGAACTACTGGTCCGATTTGAAAAAATTCTTTGGGTGTTATATAGCTCATTTATCGAGGAAGGCTATAGGCTATATATCATCACGCTACGACCAACAGGAGTGGAGCCACGGGGGTGAAACCGCACGGAGCAGTAAGTTAGTATAATGCAGTAGCATTTACATGCTTACTTGACGATCCAACTTTTTCCATCCAATTGATCCAATTTATTGAAATAAAACCTAATTTGTAAAAAGTCTACTGTAACAAATCACCAGCCATAATAAACTGATAAGACATTTACATTTACAAATACATTAAAATATGAGGGTAGTAAAAGCAACTCACTAGTTGGCGTATCATCAACTCGATCAGTTTGCAGTTTGATCTTATCAGAGTCCACACAAATAGGCCCACAGTTGGAGGTGGAACAACATAATAGTCCATCTTCACAATTACCATCAAGGCAAGATGCGGTCGAGTTCAGACTGCACATCGCTTCTGCTTCTGATCCACATGATTCGAAGTTTATCTGGAATTTCATGAAAATTTCGGTTATGACTTACATACACCAAAGCTGTTGGTGGGTTTTAAAAGTGCAGTTTATATGTTGAATTGACATAATAATCTATACTAATATTATAAAGCTGAAGAGTTTGTTTGTTTGTTTGTTTGAACGCGCTAATCTCGGGAACTACTGGTCCGATTTGAAAAATTCTTTCGGTGTTAGATAGCCCATTTATCGAGGAAGATTATAGGCTATATATCATCACGCTACGACCAACAGGGGTGGAGCCACGGGGGTGAAACCGCGCGGAGCAGCTAGTTTATGATAAAGGTTATTTTTTTGAATCTTCGCGATACAAGGTTGAGAAGCTAGATTATAGAGACGGAAATAATAATTGAATGCCCCAATAACCATACTTTCTTTCATTATATTTTGCCATTTTAACTGTCAGAATACCTAAGAAAATATATCCAGCAGCTGTTAAACCGGCCAAAGGTTACTAATTACTACATGGGCTACATACTATATGGGCTATGTGGCATGAAATAAATGAATTTTATTTATTAATTACCTCAATAACCTCGCTATCAGTGGAGTTATCAGCGCCAACATCAGGACAGCACACATCCCCACCAGATCGACGCGCAGTTACACAAATATGTCCCATTGGACAGTCACGTTGAGTGCCACAGGATACTACTGAGCCGTCTTCATCTGTAGCTGGTACACCCACTTCGCATGGGTTCTCGTATAACACACGTGGTCGACCTGGAAATTTTAAATTGTGGGATAAGCCGGTGTATTAAATATATTGAAAATGCGTGCTGTCGCTCTGAGTAGTAATTCGGATAAAACAATATTGTGTGAAAACTGAACAGTAGATTTCAATTTCATGAAAATTACTTTATAAGCGTAAAAAATTTTAAAGATTAAGCAAGGTTTAATAACTGGACTGAAGGAGAATTTTGTTGTAAATAATATTATACCACTTAATAATTTAAACATCGTTTATGTGACAGTTTAAGTAATATTTAAATGATAATTTCATTTATTGCACGATAGTCCCAATAAAGAGCTTCCAGTACTCACACACAGGATACCCCGTACAGAACTCGCCGGTACAGTCCGCGTCCCGCACTCGCACGCACTCTTCCCCACCGGCGCACGGGAACCCTTCGCACGGGTCATCGCACTCGCACGTCACACACCCGTCCGCACCGCTCTTGTACCCGTACTCGCACACACCGGCGCATAGGGCTCTTGCACATGCTTGGAGACTTCGCCCCCCAGTACGTGCGGGGTGCGGGGTGGGGGAGCATGTTACAGTAGCAGAAGGACCCATGGAGCCGCGGAGTTTGTTGCCTTCAGTGTCAACGCACCTGGAATGTATGTTATGGTAAAGTGGAATGGCATGATAATAAAAACGACGTGTGGCACTCGGGGACTGCCGCGGTAAAGCTATTGCATGCTATGCCTTCAAGCCACACCTCCGCCTGTCGGAGTGAGGAGCGTGAGGTTTTTTCGTTACGGAATTTCTCGATTCGGTCCCCGCGCTCAAGGCCCGCGATAGAAGCTATGCAATAGCTTAATTATTCTATAAAACACAGGCAAAACGTTGCCTTTGCAGAACAGATGTTTGCGTGTTAGTTGAAGTGGTGTGGAACAAAATATTTCTTTTTGATGCAATAATGCAATGCAATAAAGCAAATAAGGGTGTAAGTACGAATACGGAATAATATGATTAACAAATACAAAAATATGAAAGTCATAATTAAATTGGAATCAAGTACAAAATTCAGTTACTTTAACTTTTGAAAATCTAAACCAAAAAAAGATAAATTGACCTTAATATGAAATCTATTCGATATATATAGACTTACCAACAGACCAGTCCATTCCTAGAACACTGCCTTGACTGGAACGAGCCATCATCAGCGCATTGTGGCACGTACCCCCTTCCTTCCTTCTCACTGACCACAAGCAGTTCAGCCAACATCTTCTGCTGACTACACATGGTCACATTGTGCGGTAGAGTACAATGTCTTCCACATTCACCGCCATCACAACACTTCTGCATTGAAGGACATTCTAGGTCATGGGCACAAGGGGTGCCACAGTCCAGGTCGGTTGTGGAAGGAACTGGGCAAGTTCCTGCCTTTTGGAGTTCTAGAGACGCTGGGCAGCATACGCCGTAGTCGTTTCCTGGGTGTAAATTGGAACTTAAGTAATTGGAAGTCAGAAGGCAAGGAATTGTAAATGTATGAGTTGAATAATGAAATACAAAATGGCTCGGGTGACATTATGAAACTAATAACTTTTTTAAAAGAGGAGCAAGGAAATAAGGATCAAAATACGGAATGAAAATAATGAATCTCGAATATTCTAAAAAAAATTAACATGCCTGAAAGTTTGAAGGAAAAGTTCTGTATTGATTTAAAATTTCCCAAATATCAACTTTCGGGTTCAAATAAAAGAGTAAGTTTGTGAGAGTTTATTTCAACAATCGTTTACCAACATTTCGCGCGCGTGATATTGCATTCCAATTAGATGAGCGTGTAACAAAAAACTCCAATCGAGCATGTTGGTATTTTGCACAAAAAGCGCCAACTATATCTATCACATAAGATTGGCATGCGTGAACAATGATTAACCGTGACAATCGACTGGCACTCCGGTATTTATAATCCATTGTTTTCAAGCATATTTGGTAAGCGTAAATAAGACAATGGGCGATTGATACCTGATTCAACTAGGCATCTGTAGAGCGGGGGACAGTTTGGTTTTCCTGGATCCGTTCCGCAGAGGAAAGGTCGACTCGTTTCTGATATTAGCAATGGCTCTCCAACAGGACAGATGTTTTGAAGACTACGTCCTCTTTTACCTGAAATATCATATTTTCCTTTTAAAAATGAGCCTATAAATAATTCCTTAATTCGTAGTGTTAAAACACGATATTAAGGGTTTCTTGGAAAGCTGAGTACTGTTTATAGGAGCTTTTATATAAACGCATCCCAGTTAATTAATGTTTTATATGATGATTACACTAACGGTGGTTTTAATTAGCAATATCTTGCACAAAGAGGCAATCTTTACATGCACTTTGGCTATAGAGAATTATAATTCCCTTTTCATTTAAACAGCTTTATGAAGAATGAAACAGCTTTATTTGAGCTCGACCATATAACACACGTGCACACAAAAATATGGTGAATTTGCTTGGAACTGACAAGGTAATTTATAGAATAATAAGATCTGACAGTCAAGCAAGAGCTCCGGGGCTTTAAGATAATTAACTGGAGCCTTTTGAAGTGTCACTTTTGTGTACGCTGGATATAAAATGCTGGCAGTTGTAATACTCCGAGCGAGTGTATTTGGAGTTAATTCAAGTAGGAAAACTAGACATTTTCTTCATATAAATGTTTCAATGAAATGTGTAGCGTAAAAAAGAGCGTTATGAAATTGAGCATTTATACGTAAAAAGTTCAATTTAAAAAGGAATAGATTTAAGTTAATAATTAATATAATAATTCGGTAATAATTATTGTAATAAAATGGAATTTGTATTGGATTTTGATGGAAGAAAAAAACTGAAAATGATAATCTATACTAATATACTAATAATAATATATAATAATAATATTATAAAGAGGAAAAGTTTGTAATTATGTAATTATGTATGTATGTATTGTTTTCACGCATAAACCTCTTAAGTTCTTAACCGATTTTGATGAAATTTGGCACAGACAATCTTTAGACGCTGAGAAAGAACATAGGCTACTTTTTATTGCGAAATATGTACCACGGGCGAAGCCGGGGCGGACCGCTAGTGAAAAATATATTTATTTCATACACACAATTTTTCAATGATAGAAAATTGATGGGTCGTTTTCATGTTCGTGTTCGTGTTCGTGTTCATGTCCATGTTCATTTTCAAGAAAAAAAATGTTGTATTGCCTAATTCCTCACTTCACTGTTATTTGAATCTACCAGGAGAGCATAACCCACCAAGAAGTGTATACTCACACGTCGGCACGGGCGGGCAGGGCGGCCGCAAACAGGGCGTTTCCTCCAGCTGGCACGACAACTGTCCCGGGCAAGTCACTCCCGTACACGGATCACGGCACTTGCACAATGGACATCCCCGTGAGTCTAGTTCGAATCCGAGCGGACAGAACATCCTGCACATGTGCGCGGAACAGGCCGCCGTTTGGGTGCAGTTTACTAGGCCGGCAGCGGGCGCGCGGGTACCAGGGATCTAGGAAAACATAAAGTTCTGAAGAATAGAAATATTTAAAGTTCAAAAATAATTATTTAGTATTTTTTTTAATAGTTTTTTTAGTCATTTAGATATCCTTTAATGCATTTAAATGCTTGTCGTAGTAGTAACATCTCGCTCTTCCTTACACTTTTTTTTTAAGAATAGAAAACGTCTATCATCTAGCGGGAATAGGGCATAATTTTATTCTTTTACGAAAAATTATGCACGAATGCGAATGAAATCATCTGATGGTACAGTCGCGGTCGCTTTCTCAAAGTGCGTAATTATGTATGTCGTAGTATGTTTACACATCATAATTATGGTTGCCATCTGAATTTAATTTGATGCAGACTATAATCAGACGTCAATTAAGACGCTTTTAATGATACCTCATTAATTGTAAAATTGCGATAAGTAGCTTTGAAGTTATGGCACACCTGTGGTTATGGTGTAACAGATGATATGGCCAGTATTTATGGCTTAGATCTTAACCATCATTAGGACATTATAGCATTGATGCGTCATACACGTACCTAGGTACGTTTGTTTATGTTATTAAAGTAAATATTAAAAAAATATTATTATGAAGAGAAACTTAAAATATACCAAAAAATAATTTAGATTAGTCGGTTTCCAAATTGTAGCATTGCTATTTAATTACTTGGTTAGTTTAGCGGTTAGCCTATACGATAGTGATTATAATTTCAATTTCATTTGGATATATTATTAATTGGAAGAGCTGTAGATAGATTTTGTAAACATGTTATCAATTTTAATTAAACCGGCATAACGAATTTACCAGCTTTGAACTTGTAACTAATTACTTACCAGTAGAATATGATGAAATTTACGAAACTAACTTTGAAAAGTAACATTGAAATGAAATAATCCTTCATACCTAAAGTTTTTGTTTTGCATGTTATATAACATGTTCCAATAAATAAAAAAGATCAATCATTGACCACATGAAAAGTGTCATCAAAAAAAGCAAAAAGAATACGCACCTCAAAACCCGCAGGATCAACACACCAACACGAACTGACGATCTCATTATCGCACTGTATCTCTTCAAACTCGCCATCACTCTGCCTGCACCTTGGTGTCCTTAGGGATTTTAAGCCGCGGCCAGATCGCGTGTTTTCAGCCGCTAGCGCGCGCGATATACGCTCTGACGAGAGCTTTATGTTCTCACAGCCTGGAAAGAATAATGTGGTGAATATTTGAGGTTATAAGTATTCGAGGTTTTGTTTCAATAAAGCATTTGTTTTGGGTGCGATGAAAATGCAAATGTTAAAAAAAAATTAAGTAACTACGCAAAAAACTAAGACAAAAAATTGTAATTTGGGTAATTTTGTTCGTTTAAATTTTAAGGTTAAAATACTTCATGTTTAAATAGTACAAAAGTATTCATGTAAAATATTTCCTTAATTTTACCCCAAATGACACATTGCAAGCCAAATGAGACAATTTAGACATTATCACAATAAAATATTACCTGCGATAAATTAAGACATTGGCGTTCTATAAATCCACACCTACCCAAAACTATGTAAAAGAAATCGTGTCGTTATCAACACTAAAATCGAGCGAGAACCCATTTTCACGACAAGTCTTTAGCCTTCACTATAGATTAAAAACCCGACAGTCACGGTAGGCTATAAATCTGCGTCATGGAAGCTTTTATTTGGCAATGGGATTGTATAGACTTCAACATGTTACGGGGACTGGACCAAAATACCTATTCCAACTCCATTTTGCAAGGGACCGGATATACCCCACTCCAATGTAATTTAGAGGTTTCACGGGTATTGCTACGTTGCCTTTGTCGACTCTATTTAATATTCATGGAATATAATTTACGGTGGCTCTCGCTAATTTGTTTTTGCATCGCTTATGAGTAATGCGTCTATTGTTTGTGTAATTTGGAACATATTGTTCTATCAAAGAGATTATATAAAGCTTTTTTGTTGAAGTGAAGGATGGCCTAGCCTACATTGTCTAGCCTATACTGTCTAGACTTCCAATAGGGTAGGATTAAACTCAACTAAGTGAATGTGCGTAAAATTAATTTAAAAATATAGCGGTAATATTTGCAATGTGGTAGTGTAACTCCAAGAGCCAAGGGAATACCCATCTACCGCGCAAAGAAGAACTTAATACAACTTAAGCACTGGATCGTCCATTAAAATTCAGACCATCGCGTGATCGTCAATGAGATTTGGAGTTTGAGTTTCTCACAATATTATTCATGTCGTTAACAATTATGCAAGGTATATTAGATGCAGTACTAACGGGTCTGTTATGTAAGCAATGTTTGTAAATAATGAGTGCCAGCGTTGGTCAGAACTTCTATTATTTCGGTCGGCCATTACGTAAACAGTGCAATGATCTGTGAAGCGAAAATAATGAATCCATTACCAATCCATTGGTGTGCCTATTTTGAGCGTATTTAGTTATCAGGGACATTACCTTTATCCTGTGCTATAAAGGCTAAAATTTGGTCTATATCTATTGGTATATAGTATACTTAATCAAAGTTCCATCGAAAAAAGGATACTCGACCAGTTTACTCGACTGGCCGGTCGATAAGGCAACGATGAATGATGTCAGAAAATTGCATTTATTATGCTTTTTAGCGAAAACTTTTTGCTTGTGTGATTCAGAACGAGGTGTCGCTACACGGAGATGCCCTGAGTGAACAAGCAACCGCTTCCGCTGGACACCTTTACCCCCCTGACAATTTATCAGTTACTAAAATACTAACCAGTATACAAAGGGTCCACACAAGCCTGTCCACATGAAGTATTGCAGCAGATCTGTTCCCCGCACTCATCGTCGCTGTTACACGGGGACGCTCTGGGTGGACAAGCGCCCGCTTCTGATGGACACCTGCCTCTAAGCTCGGCGCTAGCTGTTTGGATAAATAAAAAAATTGAACTAAAACCAATACATATCAATTATTATTATCAATGAATACTGTCGATAACTCGCAATTTACAGTAACCGAAGCAATTTGCGCCACAAGTCACAACTGATACGATAACGCAATCGTATTGAGTTAATAAACATTAGATTCAATAGACAGCGGCCAAATCTTGGACAGTATTCAATATATTAGAATTATATTACTGTCTATCTATCAATTTCTCATCTTATTTGCATATTATGTTCACATTTTCTTTGCTATAAGCACACATAGTCGGAACTTATTATTATAAATAGAGACTTAACTTTCCGTTCTTCTCGAACTTAGTTATTAATATCTCATAAACGCAAACTTGTATTTAAAACAAAGTAGACTTAAGAGTTAAATAATAGCAGCAAATAATTGGAGTCTGCGTTCAAAGCGAAATGTTTCAAAGGTATAAAATCCTAAAGTTATTGCGGTTTTCGTCATAAACTTTGAAAATGTTGCAGCTTTAATGTGCGTGTGTTACACTGCACTGCACGTACTTATGGAACAGTATTCTCATTGACTGTAATTTTATAGTTACTCTAGTACGTAATAGTTACGCTTTTAAAATAAATATAAGCATAGATAGGCCAACAAAATAAAATATTCACAAGGATGTCATTTGCCAGAAGTTTGATGTTTTATTAGCAAACATTGATATACTGACGCTATTTAATTATGTACAACAAATCAAATAAATAAGAAATACAGTTCAAAATTATCATGCGGAAGAAACGCAGCTGAAAACTTGAATAATAAAACTGTACGTAAACGCGTAAAACGTGTCCTTATTTTCAAAAAATAAAAATAGGGATAAAAATTAAAACTATTTACTCTATTAATATTTAATTAATTTTATCCATACCTTGCTGCATGAACAGCAAGACAGCGCAGAGCAGCGCCGTCCTCACCGCGCGTGTCGACATCGCTGCATTACACACAGGGGTCCTGGAACAATATATTATTTTATTAGTTATTAGCTTTCAATTGAATATACTATAAAACCTTCCTCGAGAATAACTCACTCCATCTCTTAAAAAAACCTCATATAATCCGTAGCGTAGTTTTAAAGAAGCATACACGGAAAGACAACGACAGAGACTCATGACTCCATAAACAGAAAAAAATGATTTTAGAAGTAGTATTAATTATATCACACGTTACGGCATGCATTTTAGATCCTTTGATATAACAAGACAAGGACGATAAAAAGTAAAATTAAGTACCTAGTTAACAAAGTATAAGTCTAGAATTCTAGATAAAGGCGCAATAAGTTTTGATCAGTACAAAATATTTAGATAAAAAAATCAATGAATGCATCTCATGCTCCTACGTCATAAAAATATAGACACTCCTATGTCTCAAACGTATCTCAAACCTATTCAATAATGTATCACAGTTCACAGCATTGAATCAATCAATCAATTTTCAAGTTTATCCTCAAGTCATTGCGTTGGCAGGACAAACCCAAACACGGGCTAGCCTTGTATACGCAATTATATGCGATCTTAAGCAACAGCACTGCACAGGATTGCCAAATCGTATATTTCCTTGATACAAAAGATCTAGAAAGTACACTTTGTAATTACTGCAATCTGTTTTATCGAAGCGTATATGGATTGTACCGTTTCCGTTTGAAGTATCATTATTTAGTTCCTATCTTCATTGAAGGATTGACGGACAATTTTATTGAAACTTAAAAATTGTAGATGCTCTATTTAACTCTTGCTCGTAATAATTCAACAGCTGCGTTGTCAACAATGTTTCTTTTTCTTCAATGTTCTATACGACGAAAGAAAAAGCAGAGGTAAGTAGACCTAATAATGATAATGACGTGATACTTTTGTTAGCAATCAAAAGCTTGTTTTGCACAACTATTAGCAATGGTGTCCCAATTATTTCGCGCAATGATCGATAAAAAATGTAATAAACAAAAGATCACGTCTTCAATTATTGATATTCAGAACGTGTGAGCGCGCGGCCTCGTGCCCGTTAGGATCTCCCGCGTGCTTGTTCGTTGCATTACATTCTGTATTCTGTTTCGGATGAGTCTCGATTGTATCTACGTTTGCCTAATTATTATTTGCGTAGATCTCATAGTATAATATTATGAAGATTTTTATTTTTCTATCGGCAAAAATGCCAAAACAAAGGACGGACATAATTATTGCTAATAATAATGTTAATAAAAACAATAAATAAATAATTTAACCAAAAATCTTCTATATTAGATTCATTTGATAATTATTATAAAAAGTTATTCGACCTACCTCTGGATATTACGCAACGTTACGTCTATTATACGGATGCTAATTATCACTTTCTCTTACTCCGAAATTGTATTGTCATTGAACCCAAACGTAGGACGTACCGTATTGTTAACTTGTTATTGCAGCAATTAATTTAAGTGATATTGTATTTAAATTTTTATCTTATCACAATTCAATCGTTGTACAACTTTCAGATATTTTTTCTTTTCATTGCTGTCAGATTAAAAAAAAGAAAATTCGCGCTCAACTGTTTTTTAAATGGTTGTGCAATGTTGTAATTTTTATTATTAATTAATTTTTAGATGTTAGAAAATTAAAGTCTTAATTAATATGTAATAATTAAAATATAAAAATTAATATTTTTTTTTATTCGGAAAAAAAACGAAATTTGACATTTTCGTTTATTATAACAACCAGCCAGCCTTTTCAAAATTTAAATTTAGAATGCGGTCTAATGAACTATGCTTTGCAACGTCACCCACTTATAGACAACAGAGTATAAAAAAAAGAATTATTGTAAAGTGTCCTCAGGCTCGTCATGTAAAGTGATTGAACTCTGTGACGCGAAGCTTGGAGTGACGCAAGACCCGAGTGAAAGGCTGCCAAGTCATTCAGTAATGCCGGGTCCAGACTGGTGAAACGTAACATGCAATGTAACATTCTGCCTTTCATTGCATGTTCGCTGCTGGTGTGGACGCATAGCGCGCTCTTAACGCGCATTCACTACGAACCTCCCGTATTCGTGTTCCTTGCCCCTTTGTGTTCGTCGAAAAACCGACAAATTTCGGATCGCTCCGCGCGCGGCTTGTAATGCTCGTAGCATGCGCGTGTAATGCACAATTCGCGCGCGCAAGACGTCCAAACTATGAGAAATTGTTACAAAGTGTGTTACCTTTCATGATACATTGCAGCAATGTGGACGGTGAATTCTTTCATTGCATGTTACATTGCATGTTACGTTTCACCAGTCTGGACCCGGCATAAGACTTTCTTGCTTGAGAAATTGTAAGACTAAGCCTAACCCTTTATTATTATAAACTATGATTTATTACTGGCGATTCGAATAACGATGTTTACGATTTAGTATGAATCCGAATTGAGAGACAGAATCTATTTTGTTGATTAATAACTTTTTAACCCATTGAGCCCCAAGCGGCCCGATCGGTCCACCGTCCACGACACAATAGATTTTCTATTGTGTCATTGAGATAATATTAATATGGAGACGATACCGCCTACATCACTTATGTTCCACTCAACATACGTCATGTGGCGTAACTGCACTCAGTCGCTTGCTCGCTCATTGGCGCGAACGTCACGCTCATTTTTTATTTGTTTTAAAGTGAAACGCATCAAATATGCCTACGTGTGTGTTACGATATTGCACAAATAATACAAAGAATACGGAAAAGTGCAAAGGAATAACTTTTCATCAGTAAGTAACTAGATAATAATTTTTAAAACTTAGTTAGAGCAAAATTTTTGGCGGGCGACATTTTGTCATAGATTAAAAATTTAAGATATGACATTGGGCATGAAATAAGTGTTGTTAGTAATATTTGCTGGCGTATATTTTTATAGTATAAAATAATAATTTTACATATTTAGAAAAGCATAGACTGGTTGTTAATTGAAAAAAGGTGAAATCATGAAATATGAAAATCAATTACTTAATCACCAATTTTTTTTTTGTTAATTGATTTTAATCAAGTTTTTAATTGATATTGTATAAGCTACTGACTTGAACGTATAATTGAATTATTATTTATTTATCTGCACTAATATTATAAAGAGGAAAACTTTGTTTGTTTGTTTGATTGTAATGAATAGGCTCATAAACTACTGGACCGATTTTGATGAAATTTGGCACAGACAATCTTTAGACCCTGAGAAAGAACATAGGCTACTTTTTATTGCGAAATATGTACCACGGGCGAAGCCGGGGCGGACCGCTAGTTCAGAGATAAGTAATTAATATTTTTTCTATTCAAGGTTTCCATGTCTGGGCCGTGAAGAAAGGGAAAAATGGGTAAAATTTGTCCAAAACAACCGCAGTGAAGAAACCTGGTTACCATCCGATAGAACTTGCGTCTGTTCATTGCATTTTCGCGATGAGGATAAATATACCACAAAAGCGGGAAGGCGTTTTCTAAAGAAGTCTGCTGTTCCTTGTATTGATGTGGGTAATAATAATAAAATTTTACGGATTTGTATAACAAAGAAAATATTATTTTAGCCATCACTAACATTATTATTATTATATTTATTTTAGCCGAAGGTGTGCTACAATAGTACTGGAACAATACAAGCAATTTCTGAGCCGGGAACATGTTCTGAGGATGATGAACTAAATAAACACAATTTTTACACGGCTTTTATTTTTTTTTCTAAAAAAGGCTCAATTTGTAAGGAATGAAACTTCCCATAGCCCTGACTGAACCTAAAACCCGAAAAAAATTAAATTATTCCATATGACGTCACTATTTACATCATCCTATATTATATGCCAGATATTGTTAGCCCCGCGTAGTAAAGTCAGTTTATACCTAAAATAAATATTAAGTAAGTACAAAGAAAATTTCAAGTCAACGTGCATGTAAGGAGTGGCACCCAATAAAATAGACAGAATGAAACAAAGTGTCGCCTCTATAGCGGTGAGTCAGTGACATCGCATAATCTATGACTGTCTAGCCGTCATTCGCGCGCCCCGCGCCGCCGCGCTTGGCGCACAGATTTTGTTCGTGGTGTCTGCTCCATATTAATATTATCTCAATGTATTGTGTCTGTGATTCCGGGGCCTGAGTTATTAAAAGCATAAAAAGTTATTTCGATTCGCCAATATCAATTCCTATTATATCAAATAACATAATATCTATCATTGCTGTTAAATTCAATAGAGCTGCAAGTGTTCTGAACTTCTGAATACTTCAGGTTACCTATATATTTTACGAACTTTATTAAAATGTCTGTTTCTCCTAGAAAATTGAAGCGATCAAATTACAATTTTAGTTCTCAATATACCATAGAGATATTGTGGTGAGACCATAATGTATGAGTAAAGTTTAAAACGACTTAGCGTGGGCATGACACTAGAGAATTCAAGTAACCGCATATGAGTTAACTTGGAAACAATTACAAACTCTCAAAATTAACTTAGTTTCTTGGAATTTACATAAGAGGATAGTTGGAAATTGACTACTTCTATTTTCTCGAGTTATAGACTTTGAATTGTTCTGTCTTTTTGTTTGCGTTTAAGTTAATTTAATTTTACTAGGTCCTTGTGTTGTAATAATTATTTCCAGCTATTTTACACTTTGTTTGAGTCTAAATGAACTTTACCTTTAAATCTGGGCTTATAAACTTCATAATGAACATTAATTTTGATAAAATTGACAACAACACTCTACGATAATATATACTAGAATAAAACTTTTGTAATTTAAAAGTCTGTACTTCACCACCTATCACGGCGCTTATGAGAAATCTGTTTTAATTTAAATTTTGTGTTGATCGAAGTTTAGCCCTTAAATACCTTCTAGCTTGATCTGATTTTGAAAGGATTTCACTAGTACTAATAATACTTATAAGTAATAAGACAGTTGGTAAAGCAAATATAAATATCAGTCAGATAATAAAAATAGACAAAAAAGATAACCTTATTTACCTATTTGAAATACGAGGTATATTGGATAACGGATTGATATCCCTCAGGGATACCAATAGTTATCGAATTTCATGTGGAATACACCTAAATATTTTAAAACTTTGATATAAACATTTCGTGTTCACACTGACTGATTTGCGTAGACTCAGGCAGGCAGGCAGATAACTAGATACCTACTTAAATTTATTATGTTTTTAAGTATTAAATAAAAGACGCGTTTTTTATTTCTAGAAGTTAGGAAATTTGTTAGCAGACACGTCAAAATACACGAAATCACAAAGCGGCTACTTCTAATGACCTACATTGTGAGTTGTGACTGAGGTAACTATTGTAAAAATTAAGTTACTAAAACGTACACTTAGCAAACTTTCTTACGTAAAATATTATGTATTCAGTTAAAATTTTAACTTTACTCTTTTGGACCAAAAATGTAATTTAACTAGAATTTTATTAAATTCCTACCGCACGTAGCGAAAAATTGCAGTGAAAGTTCGTCTCCCCACGCACTGCTCAAAATAAAGAATTTGCTAATTTTAACTTGGGATTAGCAGGTATGCTATGGCATCTATCTATACGTATATTATGTTAGGTACCTATCTTATTCCTATAGAACATTATTTAAAAAACAGAATGGAAAAACCCCTAATAAAATCATCTGCTGAGATATCGTTTCCATTACATTGATTTTTAATCGCGGCAGTTACCATATACAAACAATTGAGAACTTTAAGATCGACCAAATAAGATGAACAAATATTTGCATTTAAAGTCACATGACACTCACAATCCGCACATAGGAAAGCGGCTGCAAACATATTGTATAAATAACTCGTAATAGATTAGAAAGTGAAGTGAATTGGATTCCTTTTATTGAATACAAACGAGTGATGACAAATACATTTGGCCAGTATCGTGACCGTATTTCACGAGTCCGATGTTTGTTGGATTGGCGACCCTTCGAGCTTCGTCATGACTGTAGTCTGTAAGAAAGTAAAATAAAAAAGCTAGATACGAACTACGAACAAAGGTAAAAGAGTCAAAATCTTTTGTAAAATTTACGTAAAACATTTTCACAATGTTATATAACTGATCGTTGTTTACTATGAAAACGAAATTAAGAAGACAAAAGTTGACGAAACAAATCATTAAAATATACAAGGTAGAATTTCATATTGTTGCAATTTAAAATAATTCCTTCTTTGAAGAAAGAATCACTATAATGTTCGTTATATTCAGTATGTAATCTTAACGAGTGATTGTTTTTATTATAGAAGTATTCTGAAATCTGAATAAACCTTTCTTTTGTGAAAACAATAGATATCTATTCTACTGGTTTAATAATCCTGCTAGTGCCAACTGCCAATGCTAGTGCATGACATTTATGATTTATATCAAATATTTTGAAGCTCGTGACTCACTCTTGCACGAGAAAATAATTAAACCGGAATTTCGTTCTCTATCCAGACGAAATCTATGAATTCATAAATAATAATATGGCATTGTTATTGATGTACTTTTTCAATGAATATTAAACACCAGCATGCGGTTTCTAAGAAACATTCCAGTATGATACGTGACCTTAGCCTGTTCTTTGTTCATAATAAAAAAAACACAATGTTCTGTATGGTTTATGAAATCGTGTTAGGGTGACGCGGACGGTTCGCGACTGGTTCAACTTTCGTTTTTATTCACCGCGCGGCAACGTGCGCCGCTGAGGCTGACATTGTTGACCTTTTGTGAAATCCTGTTCTGGAGACCTCATGAACACGGAATTGTTTGATTTCACTAAACATTAATTCGTGAACTTGATCGAACCATCAAAACAAAGGAGTAATATTTGCGTGTTGCGTGTGGAACTTTAGGCTTTAGCTTTGGAGAGATTTCCTTGTTCCAAAAACAAAAGATGATCTCAATTTGTAGTGTATTTTGTATTCATATCTTCATTTATAGTTAAATTTATTGCAATTAATCACTGAATGAACCTTTTTGGCTTATAGATATAAATTAAATGAATGTGACGAGTCTATGATATTAAAGCTATGTAATACTTTAATCTTTAAAATTTGCATTGCATGAAGGAA
>CAJQZM010016413.1:0-11799 GCA_907164665.1 Colias nastes | reverse complement strand
AAAAAAAACAAATTGTGTAGAATTTATCCTCCCAAATGTAAAAAAGGTGAAAAGGAATATTATTTTAAACGGGGAGGTATTATACCCTGTGGAATCGACTGTTTTTCTTGGTTTGACATTAGATGAGAAGCTTCAATGGGGGGCTCATGTTACCACCACCGCTGCTAAGCTCAGCTCAGCTGCATATGCAGTTAGAAGAATAAGGCATCTCACCGATGAAGAAACGGCTAGATTGGTTTACTTTAGCTACTTTCATAGCATAATGTCCTATGGAATTCTGCTATGGGGCAGGGCTGCAGATATAGAAACTATATTTATATTACAGAAAAGAGCCATACGCTCTATATATAATTTGCGTGCTCGAGACTCACTAAGAGATCTCTTTAAGAATACTGGTATCCTTACTGTACCGTCGCAGTATATATTTAATAATATTTTATATGTACATAATAACGCTTACTTACACACAAAAGTAGGAGATAGACATTGTTATGACACAAGAAACAGAAATAAAATTGAAATGCCATTTTTCCGGCTAGCTAAAGTTAAAAATTCATTTATGGGCCAAGGTATACGCTTTTACAACAGAATTCCTCATAATATTAAAGAGTTTAGTAGTTCTAAATTTAAAACTTATATAAAAAATGTACTTGTCCAGAGAGCCTATTACAGTATTAAGGAATATATGGAAGATAAAAACCCATGGAGGGTTGTCGCGTAAAAACCACAGGACAGTTCTTTGGCATATTATGATAATATATTATGATATTACTTACATATGTAATTTGTAAAATTGTAAATCTGACATGATTAAAAAGAGCAACTATGGAGTTTCTTGCCGATTCTTCTCCGTAGATACTGCTTTCCGAATCGGTGGTAAATGTTAAAAATATGTACTTAATGACGTTTCAAAAGTGCTTCTAGAAGAAGTCTAATTGAATAAATAAATGTTTGAGTTTGAGTTTGAGTTTGAAAATAATTTTAAATGGGAATTATCTACATAATTAATTAGTAAATAATAAAATTCGAGTGTCTGTTTGTAAGGTAAGGTGGGGTAAGACAATCATAGGGGGAAGACTATCACAGTGTATTAACTCGATAAGCACAGCTTCTTTCTCTAGTTTGATACGCTGGTAAAGTAGGAAATACTCAGGAAGTTCTCGGCTCAAAACACAGATGTCGCTACTTAACGTAAAAAATGTGAACATGAGACATTTCTAAGTTGACATTTGAGGAGGCAAAACACGAGGTCAGCGTGTAGTGATTAGAATAAAATTTTCGAGGGAAAAAGTGGTGAATTTGGAACGTTACATACGTGAATATAATTGCAATAACACTAGCTTTTAAGTAATGATATTGGTCCCACGTAAAACCAATTTATTTAAAGAGAAATTGATCAAAACAAATACATGACCTCTAAATCGCGAGGTGGGGTAAGACTATCATTCGACCTGGGGCTAGACTAACATATGGCAGTCTTGCCCCAAGTCAGATGTTGTAAACATTTTTATCTATGGTAGGTACAGGTACTTATTTAGGCCTATGTCCAGCAGTGGACTGACACAGGCTGATGATGATGATGACTTATTTTAACAAATTGGTTTGACGTTTGGATGGTTGCTAATATTGCTCTCTCTGCATATATACAATTAATTTAAAAAAATATCCTCATAAATATTTATTACATTAGAAGCAAATAACTTCTAAGTTTTTAATGAATGTTTTTAAAAATTATTTATGTAATTATTCTTTAATTTCTTTGTGTAAGTTTAAGTACTTAATTGATTTTTTTTGAAAAATATATTCAAAGACGTAATAAAACGTTGATTTTATTTCTTTATTATCTAATCTTTTAATGAGGTCAACTTATGTTCTGTCTGATATTTAAAAATTCTGACTTTTTTTGATAATTTTATTACAGGATTTCCCGGGTTCTACACTGAATTTAGTCATATGTTAGTCTTCCCCCAAATAAAGAAAAAAAGGTTCTACACCCCTAATTTTTGTCATATGTTAGTCTTCCCCCAAATAAAGAAAAAACTGAATAAGTGCAAAACTAAACGTTATTCTGTAACACATAAAGTTCCAAATCTAAGTGACAACTGTTATGTAACGGTTTTTTGACAGAAGTTAAGAAAGTATGTTATAAATCAAAGAATAAAAACAGTGTTAGTCTTACCCCGTTTAGTGGGGCAAGACTAGCAGTTCAAATAGTCTATAGATTTCATTTAATAAATCGGATTCCAGTATACTTGCGTGAAAATTAAAAGATTTGTATAAAAGTGTAAAGAAATCTTAATTTAGTGTTATTTTTCATTTATCAGTAAGATGTGAAATTTCAGTGTATGAAGCGATCTTTCATTTCTAACAACAAACTATGTTAGTCTTACCCCACCTTACCTTAATATTAAAATAAGTAATAACCGTTTTCTACTAAATGCGTATGGATGTATACACGGTACATAAGCCAAAATAGTATCTTTTTTATTTTTGTCTGTCCCTCTGTTCCGGCTAATCCCTGGAACGGCTGTGCCGATTTTGACGGGACTTTCAATGACAGATAGCCGATGTATGGAATAACTTTAGACCAGGGTTGATAATTTTTGAAAGCAAAAAAATACAGTAGTTTAAATGTAATTAGAAAATATGATAAAAATGAAAGGAGAATTAATAAATGATGGAAGTGGGAGGAGGCGGGGGGGGGTTTAGGAATAAAAAAATGGGTCATCTCGATTTTCGACTATACTAAAAGTCCTATGGAAATAGTAAAATGCCAAAGTTGTAGGTAATAAAACGATTATAACTTTTATATTTACAAGTATTTCACATAACCTAAAAATTTAGGTGAAAAATTCAAATAACGCAAGTTTTTGGTTTTTTATTTTTAAAAAATATCTTTTTTTCTACGAAATTTGGTGAAAAACTTACCTTATTATGTCACAAATATAGGTATGTAGAGATAAACTACGATAACATGGCGCGCCCCTCCAAATTACTGTTTCAATGTGTGTAGTGACATCCTTACGAAGGAGTTTGTATGTATAGTAGAGCCATTTTAATAGGCAACATATTTTGACAGTTCAACAAAATTCAACAACGTAACCTAGTAACGACGACATAGAATAACATGGTATTTCGTTTTGTTAGAACTGCACATTTGCTTAACTTTTTTCAAGTACGATTACATATTTATAATAATAATGATCGATACAAGTAATTTTAAGATTTCATTTTACTGATGAACAATTCTAAACATAATAAACAATTTCTGATTTAAAGAACTGACGTCGCTACAATTTTGTGTCAATAAACCTTTTTTCTTTTTAAATACCAGAGACGTTACTCTAAAAATCGAAATCTGACATCTAGAATCGAATGCATTGATTACTTGTGAATAAAAATCATCATAAATTAATAAATGTGTTTCAAGTTCGATTGACAAATGTTTCAAGTCCGTATCGAGTAATTCACTTTAATCGATGTTTTTAAGCAGGTTACCTCTCTTCGAAGATAAAATTGATAGACGTCAAATGTTGCCTATTAAATTGGCTCGACATTAGTTGTACGTATTCGTCTTTAGTACTTTAGTAGCAGGCCGGCGCCCGGCAGCGGTCTGAGACAGTCAAGTAATGATCTAAGCAGTCAAGTTATTAATTCTACGTCGCTCAGTAATACGAAAGTACTGATTGCAAAACAAGTTAGTAATGGAAAATTCAAGAAAAAAAATGATGCGGAGTCAGGTAATTTTGTTTGTGAAATAAGTTTATTTAATGTTTTGATTGACTTTTATGTCTATTAATTAATTAATGTAAAATCTTTTCTATATATTTGACATGATCGATTGCACGATGTGGACCAACACTTGCAGACATGTGGAGGAGACTGAATCCAAATACTGGAAAAACTACGACGACGAGCAAGAATTTATTATTCCCGTCTAGGAGAATCCGATTCTGAAAATGACACATCAAGCTTCTATGACAGTGATGAAGAAAATTTTAGTTCCAGTGCCAATAGAGATCAATAAGATTTAAGTTTGTTTGATTTATGTTTTATTAAATAAATAAATAAATAATAAATAAAATATCCTTTATTGAATTATTATGTAGATTAATGGACGACTAAGATCCGTTAGGCAAAAATAAAAAATACAAGAGTTACACAGCTATTGAAATAATACAAAAACATATCAATTTAGTTCATTATTAATGTTGTGGGCCAAGTGATTAATGAGGATATTATTATTAATGCCCAGGCAGTATGAATAATGCCTCTGTTATCACTTGGCTCGTAACATAATATTATAAACTTTCTTATAATAAAAAATAAATGATGATTACGTATTTTTGTAAATGATTTTGATGTCTTAACTAGTCACTAAAAATAAATGTGTTATAAATACATAATAAAGGTTTCATTTTATTGAAAACATTAAACATGCAAGATATAGAGTAAATAATAAAATTACATTTCAGTATTTGAACACAATAAAATTAATTCATAGTTCTTTTGCAATCAGTACTCGTAATATCTCACTTATTACCAGATTTGTTGGTCAACTAATCATAAGTTGCCGAGCGCCCAAGACAACGCACGTGTCGTTTTCATAGAATACGTCAGTGCAGCGCCATTACTAATAATAATGAGCGATTAGAGCGTGACTAGTCGAGCAACAAATCCGTGGATTTGTTTTTGTTTGACGGCCGTCTCATTACGCACACATGCGTTGTGAATCTTGGTGGTGCATTGTAAATACTTTCACAAATACTTTCAAACGTTTTGAATTTTGGAGGGGCGCGCCATGTTATCGTAGTTTATCTCTACTGTAATTTATTTGATTTAAAATACATATATTTATTTTTACAACTGAATATAAAAAAACCGGCCAAGTGCGAGTCGGACTCGCGCACGAAGGGTTCCGTACTATGGGGACCCACTTTAATCTTAGACTTTAATATACATATTTTTTTTAATTTTTAGTATTTGTTGCTATAGCGGCTACGGAAATACATTATTTTGAAAAAATCAGGTTTCTAGCTGTAGCCGATGACGTAAAATATTACTTACCATAGTTAATGTTCTCAGAAAATGCATACAAACAGTGTTATAGTGAGCTTTTACTTAATCAGGCACATTTCTACTTTATGCTTTACTAGCGACCCGCCCCGGCTTCGCACGGGTGCAATGGCGGCCGGCCGGTACCGCCGCAAACGCTACGTACGTCCCGCAATTTTTAAATCTGTAATATCTTCGAAAATATTCACTTAAATCATACGGTGTAAAGGCCATATAGATCTATATTAAATGAACAATGTATTCAAGGTATTTAATTGGTTAAGGATTAATGCTGTATTGGTTAAAATCGCTTCGAAAATTAGCCATTATTTGTCGTAAAAAGTAAATGACAAAAAAAAGTTATTGTGGGTTATCCATAAGAGATAGACATATACCATCACGGACTTTTCTGTAGACCTTTTCAATGTGTACAATACTTAGTACATTATTTTGATAAAACTCGTAGGGTTCAGCCTGCGTTTGCAATGTAAGCGGAAAAAATGTAATTATTTACGACATCACATTAGAAATCTCAAAAATAACAGTACTTCTCCACTATTTAATGGATGTTATTATACATATAAACCTTCCTCTTGAATCACTCTATCTAATAAAAAAAACCGCATCAAAATCCGTTGCGTAGTTTCAATGATTTAAGCATACAAAGGGACATAGGGACAGAGAAAGTGACTTTGTTTTATACTATGTAGTGATAGTGATATTATCTTCGCCCACGATTCCCCATCAGCATTGAAATTCTTCTGCTCTTGCTTTACATAATATAGGTAGGTACCTATTATACATATTATTGGTGCAATAAATGCCAACTGGGACACTGCACGCCATCTATTGAGTGTTTGGTATAACTTCATTTTATAAAATTATTTCAATTGAATCGCGGCCTTTTTTATGCTTTAATTTTTCTTACGTGAAATACAATTTAGAAACACCTAGAACGTTAAGTAGGTACCTATTTAAAAAACCGTGTTTGAGCACAGATAATCTATTTGTCGCAGGCATATTGCATTATTTCGCCGTTAATACATACACCCGGCATTTTGTTAGGTATTTAGAGTCGAAAATTCGGTTTGTAAACTGAAATTTTTAAACTGTGATATACCTAGCCTTACTGTCCTAGGGTTCTGGACTTGGGTTCTGTAGTAACAGGAATGGTACAAAGGAACAGGAACAGGAATGGTAATTGTTAGTGCAGTTAAAACAACTCCAAAATAAGAATGTTAAGCTTCACGTGTATGTACAGTGTGCATACGTAGGTAGTACCTAACCGACTCCTATAGATTCTATTTTGATCCTCTTTAAAGTTAAACGGACAGATTTATCATTTAATTTAAACTTTGTGCCTACAGCTACTACCTACTACAGTATACAGTATGCTACGGTTACAAGCTTGTTACAACGATCTCGATTGGTGGACTTACTTTAATTTCAAGACTCGCTATTTTTGGATCACCAATGACCAAGGTGTGTTTTTCGTTCTCCCAACTACATAACTATATTTTAGTAAATTTCTAAAGGCATGAAAGTAATAGTAATTCTTTAATTGAAGTTTTACTGTGTGCTAAATTAATATCAGCAAAAGGAATTAAGTTATTTGGAAAGAAGTAGTATCGTAAGTAATTAATTCATAAAATCACTTAAATTCATGTTTATTCATATTTCAAATGGCTAAATTTATGCGAAATAATCAATTTTTCACTAGGTTTACTCGAACCGGTTCGACCACGGGCCGGTAGCACAACCATAGTTACTGTTGCTCCCGGCAAAGATTATTATTGCAGAATTGTTATAAGTAATATTCTTTATGACCTTTGACATTTTATAGTTTGTGATTAAATCAAGCAAAGGGAATGAACGAGTACGAATAATAAACATACAACATACAACTTTTCGTAGGTATTTAAAATTTTAGAAGGAAATATTATACGGTAGTGCTGGTCAATTCACGCCTTGTAACTGTATTGCTGGCTATGGCGTACGGAGTTGAGGTCACTACCCTGATCTCAAATGGCATTTAAAAAAATGCAATTGCTATAAATCGATCATTCATCATTTCATTATCATAAAAAATACCTTTTGCGTACAAAAATATGTTCTGGCTTAAACCAGGCATTTTTTATGATACATTTTACACCACCTATCTGGTTCTATCAAGGTCCTATCATGATTTTGTTTCGAACATTCATTCATTTTCAAAGCAAAATCAAGCAAAGTTACTGTTAAATAAAATAAATGGTTTAGTCATGGCATTAACATTTTCCCATGTTATCCAGATCTGAAAAAAGGAAACATACTGACAATTACTACCTTATACATTGGAAACTTAGTTTAGGTAATGCATAAATGTGTATATTGGTAAGGTTTGTATAGGACACAGTATTACTACCTATATTTCCTATATTATAGGATAAAGTAAGTAGAAAATTAATATGTTTGAAATAGAAAATTCTTAATGATTAAATCTGCATATCACGACCACGAATTAGTGGAATTACATACATAAGATTATAAGTAGGTACCTACCTATTGCATACTTTATCATATTAATACGTAAAAAATATAGACGCAAATGTTATCATGTATAACCAGTATAACATTAGTATAAAACGTTAAAAAGTATAGGCCAACTCACTTTTATTATTTTAGTTCCTTGCGTTTTTCTGTTATTTATTTTTTATCAAACACAAACTTCATTTTTATTAGAAAATTTTCAATCTTAAAAAAATATGCCTATAGCAGGTAGAATCTTAGATCATTTACTTAATGATCTAAGGGTAGAATAAAGAATGATAAACTGCCTATGTAGCCTAGCTACCCACATAAAATTCTTATTTTTTATAAGTACCTATAAACATAATAAATTAAAAAAGCAATATGTTCATTACTAATCATTTGTAATGTAATTTGCAAATGGTATAAAATATATATTGTTAAGGTATACCTAAGTGAATATTTAAAATATTAAAATTGTACGCCTACTTAATCTTTTATCATTTTAAATTTCTCCTTTTCTTACAAGCAACAATGAAGTCTACTAAATATTCATATTACAACTCGCAATTTTAATATAATTTACATTTCGTTTTTCATACAATACCTACTTTGGATAATTCTGAGGATGAAAAGCCTTTACAACTTACCTGTATAATCTTTGTCTGCGCGGCTCCGGTCGTGAGCTAACAGCTATAAACTCATTTTTACTCAGTCTTGTTACAACTATAGAGAGTGAAACATGTGTCGAAATGGCGGCCGTCGCCAACACGATCGTGCGTCAAAACATTAATATTTAATCGTTTATAAGTGCCCCCTTCAACAGTGTTGTTTGTTATTATATTGCATTGTGAAGTTTATTAAGCTATTTTGTTAATCAGTTTACAAGTTTAGTAGACTTACTTAGTGGAAAAGTGTACGAAACTTGACATTGTTTGCTTTTGTTTTGTTAAGTTTGAAAATCAATTGGATTCTTATTGGAGGTCTATTGGCATTTGGCATATACTGACCATGTGGGAAGAGGCGGCAACTAGTTAAAAAGGTAATTTGAATATGGAATGTTTTTAAAATAACGGTTTATTTATGTGCTAGCTATGTGACTATAAAACATGAATGTCCACTTATAGACTAAAACCACAGTATTACAATATTTAGGAAGTATGGTAATACTGTGCTAAAACTGTGCATCTTTTATTTAAAATAAGTAGGTAGGTATATGTTATTAGTGACATCAATAATTATTAGTCTATCATTTGTGATTTATAGGTGTACTCTCAATCACTCGTGATAATGACTTTAATATTAATATTATTTAAATTAGGTTGCACGTAATGCGTTTAGTTTTGTTATCGTTAATATTAATATGTAACTATAGGTAAAATAAAATAATATTTATCATGACAGATAATAAATAATAAATATGCTACAAATTACATTCTTCCCTTAAAATAATGATATTATAAGCATAATGTTTACTTTTAATTTAAATCATAATACATAAACGTAGGTACCTACCTGCAGGCTGCACAACGAAAAACCTTTAAATCCACATCTTTATGTTTTTGTAATGATAAACCTTGAGTTTTGGGTCCAATCCGATGGTTTTCTCTTAAATACAATATTATTTATTTTAATTAATCATATAGGTATCACAATCTAAATCTGAGCAGCCATCTAATTAACGCAAAATGGTTTAGGGTTGCCTGATTTATGTGAACATGAATCTAGGAAACCTAAATAATATGAACGTAGGTACTAAAAATTTAATATCTAGGTACTTTAGGATTTATTTTGAATGAAATGAACGAACAATTGTTATGTTTTATATATCAATTAATCTAATAATTAAACGAAATTCAGTAGATTTTAATTAATAATTCTGATATCGACAAAATTTCGGTCGTTAACGAGAGGCTTTCCAGTTAAATAGTAATTTAAAATTTTTAGTATTTATCAGCGCGGTGAAAGACTGTAAAATATTTATTTTGTTCTTTATAAAATAATTTATTTTTACTTTTTTATACGGATTTCTGGACGTAGTACCTACCTACCTACTGTTTTTTGTGTAAACTTTAAAAAAAAAACAGACGTAGTATATGGGTATTGTCGTATTCGACAAGGAGGGCATGGATAAACCCACTTATACGGGCTTAGACATCGACGAGGTAGGGTATTACTTATTTTAGGATATAATCCGAACCTTCGGCAACTGATGGTTTTGTTAACCGACTTCAAAAAAAGGAGGAGGTTCTCAATTCGGCCGGTATATTTTTTTTTTCATGTTACATTGTCGTTTTTTCTTCCATTTTAATTTTTAATCCATCTTAATGATTGTATAACAGAGTTTTATAGTGGTGTGAATGGCTAGGGCTTTATTAGAAATTAAATTATCATTTTTCGTCTTTGGGTGCAATTAAAAACGAAGTTTAGCTACAAAAAAATGAAATAAAACGGATTCCCATGTAAGCTTTATGTTTACAATTTGAATGATAAATAAATATATTTCTCAAAAAAGGCAAGTTAGGAAAAAGGGTAGATTACTTAAGTACCGTACCTATCTAAATATAACAAAAAATTGAAAACAAAAGTACCTACCTAAGCGATAAAAACAAAAAACGATATGCATATTCAGCTCACACTTGGCCATTCGTATATTCTCTGTAGTAATCACAATCGATTCATGCGTTCAAAATATTTACAATCAGTTTACATGTGTGCAATCGGCTTACATGTGTGCGTAGACAATTAATATCTATTGTGTTTATGTAAATGTGATTTCCGTGAGCTCGATTTGAATAAATATTCATTTATATTTTCACCTGACATAAACTTGCAGGTGTATGATTGTGTTTGTTGTTTGTGTAAAACGGATTGGCCGGTTTTGATAATTATTTATTTTGTGTCAATGAGTAGGTACTATGTATAACTACTGTAAATAACTTTGTGCTACATTAGGTAGGTACTGTTACCTAAATACGAGTTTTTGAGAATCATCAACTTAAGTTTTCAATTGTCAATCAAGATTCTTATCATTTGGGTGCAAATCAAAATTAAACGTAGATTTCGAATAACTACAAGTTAAATGAGCTACAAATAAATAAAACAAATAGCATAGAATATTACATGTACAAAATAAGTAGTATAATTAGTTACCTATAACTAAAGCTTTTGTCATAACTTCTCTACCAAAATAATGAAAATTCCTTAGCATTAAAAAATGTAAAATATTGTTTTTTTCCTTACAAGGAGACAATCTATGACAACATCTTAAAATTGCTCAGATAGAAACGCGCCGTCTGGTTGTTTGTCCACGGTTTCTACGACAGTGTGTTATTAGATTATTCTGTTATTGTAGCGTGAAGAGAAATATTTAAAAGCTGTAATTTTATCGCCACGCTACAGGGGTGCTAAACCTTGTGAGAATCGAGATTAATATGACTGCGAACTAAACTATGTCCACTTGAACGATTAAGCATTTAATTTTGATAAAGTGGAATCAGGATGGAAATGGTTTGTTATGGGGTAGAAAATTGTATTAGAAACTTGTCTCTGAAGAGAAGCAATGTTAATTTTATTTGTCTACGATATTATAGTATACGTGATTAATATTTACCTATTTATTACAATATGTATGGAATCACATCTCACCACTTAAAGTCAATGTAGATACTAAGGGTCGATGATCATGACAAACCAATCATGATTCACAAAATGTAGGGTTTTATGTTCATTAAAGTAGGTATCATATATTTTATTCTTTCTTAGTTAATAATGTGTAATGCCTTTAAAAAGTCGATATAATATTCGATTAAATAATGTAATGTAAATTATATTCGTTTGTTTATCCCGTATGTTTCAATAGATTGCGATATTAAAACCACGGCGGTTAAAATTAAAAGTGGATAATAAAAACTTTTTAATGCTATTACATCGACGTTGCTGAAAGCTTTCAAAGTTAGAATTTGTTAATATTTAATTGACGATTGGACCGTGGGTTGACCATTTCTGATACTGTGTCTAGAAAATATTTAGCTTGAGGGTTCTTTTCTAAACCTGTTTGTCGATATTGTCATACTGTTTATTATGAGAGCAAATCTATATTCATTCACGCGGTTTCACTTGCGAACAAAAACTTTCATCCCAGCGAAACAGCCCGAAATGCAGACTTTCGCATTTAAATACTTATTTTTTACTAGCTTTTGCCCGCGACTTCGTCCGCGTGGAATAGTGACTTCC